>JAWPHD010024961.1:0-17641 GCA_037043455.1 Cyrtodaria siliqua | reverse complement strand
ATTGTATGACACACGTGTAATACAACCTGGAACGATTTTGATTGGTTGAGTTAAACCTATAACACTACGCAAGTTTATTGACTGAAACTATTTTATTTATTACAAATTCACCCAGATCTGAGTCATAAACTTATTATTTGTGACAGCTTATAAAAATAATGCACGTTATACAAAACATTGTAGTTGGTTTGTTAAAAAGTTGGCGTAAACTGCTATTTTGTAAAGAGGTAAAACACAAACTCTTTTATACGCAACGTTATGTGTGAGACGCGACGTTACGAAGTCACATATTTTATGACGTTTTGGCGCTAAAGTGTGTCTGATGTCATGGCGGTTCTATGTCCATCTGAATTATTTTTTACTAATTTGATTGCATTGTTATGTGATAAAAAGGATCTTAAACTCGTTCCCATTCCATATAAGATTTATGAAACTCGTTATGAATTATTTTTTAATTTTAACTCGCTAAAAGGCTCGTTAAAATTAAAATAATTCATAACTCGTTTCATAAATCTTATATGAAATGGGGACTCGTTTAAGATCCTCTGTGTATGTAAAATACTAGTAGATCGTTGTTCGCAATCATGATGTATTGTGTTTTTATGTCACTTTTATTGAAGTATTTAATTTAATTGAAGTACTTGAGGTACTGTTAGAAACACAGATAGGTTCATGGTAAAGAATGAAATGAATGACAAAAATAAATCATGCATTTATATAGAAATCATTACCATATAATAATAATGCTGTGGGAATTTGTTCCCTGACGATAATTGTTATAAAATATTTTGTAAAGAATGATATAAGCATATTTTCCTTAACCAGGTAAAATATGTAGATTCAGTTCTACTTCTGAGTTTGCCACTTATATAACAGATTAAAAGTCAAAATTGGCAGTGCCCCACTTTTAAATTTGATCTCTATATTTGTCTTAAATAGTAACGAATGAGTTGATCGTTGTAATTTTTAAAAAAGAAAATTATGGTCTGATGTTGCTTTCTGTGTTTATCTTCAATAGAACACTATGATGTTTGCCCAGTTGGGTCAGCGAGACCTGATCCTGGAGAAGATCTCAGACTGTCTGTCCAAACAACCAGCCTTACGTCCAAGACTGACCAGTCAAACTTCACTGACCAATACCAAGGACAGCACTACAGTAGAGGGTCAGTATATCCATAATGCATCACTCCACTCACAACACAGGCATAATCTGAAGAGTTGTTTAACGTCTTCTGTGTTTGCGATGGTTTCTGTAAAATTCTGGAAATTTACCCAGTCCTTGAAAGAACAAATTAGAATAGGAGATTTTCTGTATCCATTCCTTATATCCTGGAAATAAACCTTAGAATTACACTCTAACACACACTAACACACACTAACACACACATATACCGGTACAATTTTTTGCCATCACACAATAAAAAAACACATTGAAATAATAAGGTTGCGCTTAGATTATAAATTAAGAAACTCTTTTAGATATATAAATGAAAAACTATTTTACTACAGTAACTTTAAACTGGATATAAACGCGATATAAACTTCTTTTCATAGACTTGTTTCAGCCTAAGGTTTTTTGGACTTCTGACAAAACCCAACTTTTAAGTTGTAGTGCTATACTTACATTTCAAAATCGTTGCGAAATAAAAAATTCATGTGCAAAAGTTGTTTTTAGTAGGGCATTTACAATAAAAAGTCCGCTGCTTAGAAAAAATATGTTTTTTTCAGATTTTTATCTAAAAGTAGTTTTAATGTGTGAAACAAATGCAAATTAAGACAAACTGAAAGTTTTGTAGCAAACTATTAAGGCTGGTTGATGTTATTTGAAATTTTTTAATTTTCTGCTGTCCCAGCAACAAGGAATTTACATGGGAAAAGCCCCATCAAAAAAGCATTTTGGCTAAATCATTAATTTCTCAACCGATTTTCAAAACTATATAATTTATTTACATATTGTTAAAATTGTTCATGTTATTGCTAAAAAACCTTTACATATTGTTAAAATTGTTCATGTTATTGCTAAAAAACCTTTGGCTGAAACAAGCGCCCCCCCCCCACCCCCCCCGAATAAAGGTTTTCATTTATCATCATAATGATACAGTATATCTATAAACATTGTGCTAGGTTTTAAAAACATAGAAGTGATTGTGTTTTACTTATATTGCCTATTAATGCTGCCTTGTTGGTTAGAGAATAGTTCATGGTGGGGATTTCTTTATTTACACTGTCCCGTTTTATTGGGATGACAGTAGGGTGTGAGGTTTGGTGCACCCTAGAACCTGGTTTAACCCCCAGCGGCCTACTTTGCCACTGACCGTTCCAAGGCGGTAGCCCTATTGTCAACCCTTTTGTATTTGCGATGTCTAATTTGGCATTTTGTTTATCTTTAAAGTTGTTCTTTGTTTCTGTGTGTGTTTGTGGTTGACTGTCGTCCTTGAATGCTACTTTTCCTGTTCGATTTTTATATCCATATTTAATAATGTTTATACATTTTTCTGTAGGAGAGGAAATCCAGTTTCAGCCAGCTCTGGTGAGTTTGTTTTGTCGACGAGGATCTGATGAACTTACGGTTAAGGAAACTGTGAAAGAGCATCTCTGGGACGTACATTTTACAGAGTTTGGAAGGTAAGTATGATTTATTGTTATGATGAAATTTTCAGTGTAGAGTGCCGGTGTACCTGAACGCTGTGTTGGAGAACCTTGCAGCAGAGGTATTGGCAGTGTATTAGGCAGAAATTCCAGACTTGGGTGTGCAAATATGCAAAATAATTTGTTAACATGCGATAAGAGCCAATTTGCGCCAAGTGGGTGTCGATGGGGCAATTTATTTTTACAGATAAAGGTGAAAAAGGTACATTTTAGATCATCTTCGTTCTATAAATGTATAGAAAACATAACAACATTGAGAAAATAAGAGTTGGGAAATGTTGTTTAGCAAACAAAATAAAAACTTTTTTTTTATACCACCCACTATACCAAATATTGGCAAAAAAAAAGGCCGTGCACAAGACGGCTGTGCCTGGCTAATGAGTTGACCGATAATGCTGCCAGAGGAAACAAGAACAGCAGAAGTATTTTTGTTCAAGTATATGAGGGTCATCCCAGAAATAATAATGGGTGTAATTAAACTCAGGAACCACTCAACCTGTCATACACATGACACAAAGGATTCTGTTAAAGTTTATGAAGTGATGTGAAGAAAATATTTCTCCATTTTATGAAGTTCTCGACCACTCTGATCATATTATGTACACAAAAGCTTGATATAAAACCTAAAGAGGATAAAAAATTGTTTTCCAAATATTAAAGTTTGCTATGCATGTGTGTATTAATGCATTTTAACGCGAACCACACTAGCGGTAAGGGCATGCAATTCACTGTTATGCGAATGTTTATCAGTAGATTTAAACAAAAAAACGTGACATTGCTGTGTTTAAATGTTTCTGCTTTGCATAAGTTAGTCCAGAGTTAATTCCCTTGTTTATTAGATCATGTTATGTCTCGTTTTGTAGGGGTATGTGTATGTACAGAACACACAGGACTCACGAGCTGATGTTGAAGGGTCTGCCTGAGAAGTACCGTGGGGAAATGTGGATGCTGTTTTCTGGTGCATTGAATGAGGTAGGCTGATAGGCAGGAATTCTGTACCAGTGTTGCATAATACCGTATTTTCCCTATTAGTAGCGCCTTCCCTAATAGAAGTGCCCCCACCTGTTTTAAGAAACCTTACCTTCTTCAAAAATACAAAAGCTCCTAAAAAATCCACAGTTTTTTTAGTCCTTACCGCTTATGGATTTGATTACGGGAGTTTTTTACTGACACCGATATGGTCTATGACATAAACCTTAAAGCACTATTATCATCAATACAAATTACCGCTTTTATTTATCTCCTTCCTTTCATTTTAGTTAGTTTATCTTTTATTATTATTTAATTCATATGCAACCAACCCGTGTTGTAATTGTCAGGTTCGACGGAAATATGTATCATACAGATACAGAGTGATGACAGTGATATACTCTGTATACAGTCGGGTACAGTAATTCTATAAGGAAACCATCGGGAAAGATATTGAAAATTTGAACCATAATAAGAGCGCCCACTTTTCACATTGCATAGCGCCCAGGCGCTTCTATTAGGGGAAATACGGTGAGTTGGTTTGACCCTCGCTCATCTGTACCATAATATCATTAGTCGATATCACCCTAGGCGGTCTGTTCCATAACTACGTAAGTTGGTTTGAGTCTAGTTTTTTGTCTCGCCAACGAAAGTGGGTAGCGAGACATAACAGTTACTTTTCTTTCAGTGGCGGTTTAAATCAGATATATCTCAACAACTGCTGCTCAAATTTTTCTGAAACTTTGTCAGATGCTTTGTTGGGTCAAGGGACATTACGAAGTGCCAAAATTACCAAGGTCAAGTTAATATTTTGCATTATTTTCCCAAAACTTAACCTTGGTTAGATAACAACCTTGGTTAGGTAAGTTAACCTCAGTTAACTGTATGTGATTGCCTCAAGTTTAGTTTAAAGGGGTATACTGGTTTCACCCTATCCGTCCGTCTGTCTGTAGATGCAACCTGAGGTGAGAGTATGACTCCTGTTGATTTTGAGGTCAGTAGGTCAAAGGTCAAGGTCACCAGCACCCGATAATGAAAAACCTTGTCCGCTCCATATCTCCTCTCACCATGAAGCTAATCTCATGAAACTTCATGGGTGAACTGCCTATGGTGAGAGGATGACCCCTATTGATTTTGAGGTCAGTAGGTCGAATGTCAAGGTCACCGAGACCCGATAATGAAAAACCTTGTCCGCTCCATAACTCTTCTCCCTCTGAAGCAAATCTCATGAAACTTAATAGGTGGACTGCCTGTGATGAAAAGAAGGCCTCTATTGGTTTTGAGGTCAGTATGTCAAAGATCAAGGCCACCATTACCTGATCATGAAAATCCCATACCACTCCATTTACTCAAACGGTAGTGTGGGGAATGGGAGGGACTGTTTTCTTTGTTTGATACTTGGTCATATGTATTGTTGGCATTGGTGGGCATCACTGAATGACAAAAAATACTACGGTCAAGGTCATATTTTGTATCATTTTCCCCAAACTTAACCTTAGTTAGGTAACTTAACCTCAGTTAACTTTATGTGATTGCCTTACTTTATGTCTTTGATACTTGGTATATGTATCGTTGGCATTGGTTAGGTAACTTAACTTCAGTTAACTTTATGTGATTGTCACACTTTATGTCTTTGATACTTGGTCATATATATTGCTGGCATTGATGGATATCGCTGCAACAAAAAATACCACAGTCAAGGTCATATTTTATATTATTTTCCCCATACTTAACCTTAGTTAAGTAACTTAACCTTGGTTAGATAACTTAACCTCAGTTAACTTTATGTGATTGCCTTACTTTATGTCTTTGATACTTGGTATATGTATTGTTGGCATTGGTGGACTTCGCTGAACGACAAAAAATACCCAAGGTCAACGTCACATTTTGCGTTATTTTCTCAAAACTACACCCTGGTTAAACCACATAACCTCAGTAACTTAACTTCTTATGATTAACTCATTTAAGCACAAATTTAATAACATATTTCATATGCCATTTGCCACGGTGGCCGAGACACCCTCAGACCGAGGTCTTGTTTTAACATTATTAACAAAATTTGTTTTGACCCTAGGTCATCTGTACCATTATACTGCTTACCAGTAAAAAGAAACCTCTGTCTTTAGGCTATTCCTTTCTCAGAAAATAAAGATTTGTTTTTGCTCAAGTTTCTACAGTTTGCATCAATCAAGTGGAAATACCTGGTGTGTAAGGATTGATATATTGTTTACATCAATCAAGTGGAAATGCCTGGTGTGTCAGGATTGATATATTGTTTACATCAATCAAGTGGAAATGCCTGGTGTGTAAGGATCATCAATCAAGTGGAAATACCTGGTGTGTAAGGATTGATATATTGTTTACATCAATCAAGTGGAAATGCCTGATGTGTAAGGATTGATATATTGTTTACATCAATCAAGTGGAAATGCCTGGTGTGTAAGGATTGATATATTGTTTACATCAATCAAGTGGAAATGCCTGGTGTGTCAGGATTGATATATTGTTTACATCAATCAAGTGGAAATGCCTGGTGTGTAAGGATCATCAATCAAGTGGAAATACCTGGTGTGTAAGGATTGATATATTGTTTACATCAATCAAGTGGAAATGCCTGGTGTGTAAGGATCATCAATCAAGTGGAAATACCTGGTGTGTAAGGATTGATATATTGCTTACATCAATCAAGTGGAAATACCTGGTGTGTAAGGATCATCAATCAAGTGGAAATACCTGGTGTGTAAGGATCATCAATCAAGTGGAAATACCTGGTGTGTAAGGATTAATATATTGTTTACATCAATCAAGTGGAAATACCTGGTGTGTAAGGATTGATATATTGTTAACATCAATCAAGTGGAAATGCCTGGTGTGTCAGGATTGATATATTGTTTACATCAATCAAGTGGAAATACCTGGTGTGTAAGGATTGATATATTGTTTACATCAATCAAGTGGAAATGCCTGGTGTGTAAGGATTGATATATTGTTTACATCAATCAAGTGGAAATGCCTGGTGTGTAAGGTTTGATATATTGTTTACATCAATCAAGTGGAAATGCCTGGTGTGTAAGGTTTGATATATTGTTTACATCAATCAAGTGGAAATGCCTGGTGTGTAAGGTTTGATATATTGTTTACATCAATCAAGTGGAAATGCCTGGTGTGTAAGGATTGATATATTGTTTACATCAATCAAGTGGAAGTACCTGGTGTGTCAGGATTGATATATTGTTTACATCAATCAAGTGGAAATGCCTGGTGTGTCAGGATTGATATATTGTTTACATCAATCAAGTGGAAATGCCTGGTGTGTAAGGATTGATATATTGTTTACATCAATCAAGTGGAAATGCCTGGTGTGTCAGGATTGATATATTGTTTACATCAATCAAGTGGAAATACCTGGTGTGTCAGGATTGATATATTGTTTACATCAATCAAGTGGAAATGCCTGGTGTGTCAGGTTTGATATATTGTTTACATCAATCAAGTGGAAATGCCTGGTGTGTAAGGTTTGATATATTGTTTACATCAATCAAGTGGAAATGCCTGGTGTGTAAGGATTGATATATTGTTTACATCAATCAAGTGGAAATCCCTGGTGTGTCAGGATTGATATATTGTTTACATCAATCAAGTGGAAATGCCTGGTGTGTCAGGATTGATATATTGTTTACATCAATCAAGTGGAAATGCCTGGTGTGTAAGGATTGATATATTGTTTACAGTAGTAAGTTAATAGCCTCCTACTTTAAATGGTTCCATCAAAATGATGTAATAATGACTTAATAGAATTGCAAATAAGTAATGTCGTTCATACCCCACGCACCTTTCAAACAGTGTTTTCATTCACTTTAATACTATACACATTCTGTTTGTTTCAGATGTGCACCAACCCAGGTTACTACGCCCAACTTGTTCAACGAAGTTCAGGCAAAAATACACTTGCAACAGAGGAAATTGAACGTGATTTACATAGGTGAGTTGTGATCTATTGTTTGGGGTGCTTGGTTCAACCAAAGGCTTTTTGACATTTGCATTCACAATTTTGATATAATCTACATAAATGATATATCGGTGTAACAGGAATTTTTGGTATAAAAAAAAATACCTTTATAGTTTTGTAATGGAAAGCTTTGCTGATTTTGTGCCATCATGTTAAATGTATATCATGTTAAATGTATGTTTAATTTGTCCGTTACATTTACAATGTATTTCAGATCTCTACCAGAACACCCAGCGTTCCAGTCAGACCTTGGTATAGGTGCCTTGAGACGAGTGTTGACTGCCTACGCCTGGAGGAACCCTAACATAGGTACATAGTAGCTTGTCATATACCATTAAATAAATCCTTATTACAAAGCAAGGCTACAGCTTAACTATGATAAAATAGTGATGTATAGTTGAACATGATTTGTATAATTAGGATCACCAAACAAGTCACAGCTTTTTCTAATGACATTAATGGCACTATTGCATAATGCAGAGTGTACTATTTATTTATTGGTAACATAACTGTCTACCAGTCTGGTTTAGGTTCAGTCCTGTTTATGGCAGATGGCTAACATACTGTCGGGTGTGGGTTCCGACCCTGTTTAGGTCAGTGGGGGTATTTTCATCTCCAAATTCATCTCCTTTGCATTTGAATACTCCCAATATCACCTTGCATGTGTGGGGAGGGACATGCATTTTAAAACCCATTGATTTTCATTATTGTCCACACATTGTGATTTTTCGTTTGAGCCAAAATATCTATACTTTCAGGTAATAAGACACAGTAGGCTATAATATTGAAGTAATAGTTCCAAAATGTAAATAGTAGTTCAATAGATCTCTTACAAGTTATAATTTTTCTTCTTTGAAAAAAAAACAGGAACAAAAAAGTATTGTCTAGTATTATTAAACTGTTTGAATTGAATGTTTCTTTCACAACTTCAACAGTTGTTGGACATTTTGACCACTTCGATACCTCTTATAATTTCCCTACCTTTTAGAAGTACAGTCTCTTGATCTGTAAATTCCAGGTTATTGCCAAGCCATGAACATCGTCACTAGTGTTCTGCTGTTGTATACGAGTGAAGAAGAGGCATTCTGGTTACTTGTGGCACTCTGTGAGAGGATGTTACCTGATTACTACAACACGCGGGTGGTGGGGGCACTCATAGACCAAGGTAAGTTGCCTCATTAGTCGATACATGAGCGGGGCAGGAAAATTTGTTTCTGAGTTACTCGTCCGACTTTTATTTGAATGGTCAAATTGATAAATTGTTAAGAAAAAAGCATGTGAATTTCTACTCGTCCTGCATAAATGAGCGGGGAATTTTCTTGCCCTGATGAGTGGTAGAGAGGGGGAAGGCAGGGAGGGCGGGGTGGCTCATAGATCAAGGTAAGTTGCTGGATCATTACAACACACAAGTGGCAAGGGTGGGGCACTCAACGAACAAGGCATCCCCATCCAGATGTTTCCCTATTAGAACATATGCAGTAGTGAGTCAATTGAAGCTAAGTGAAATTAGCATGAGACGTATGAGTAAGGGAAGGATAAGTAACAAGCTTTGTGTTTTTTCATTACATGTGTTGGTAATTCAAAATAATTTGCAATATTATTTTAAATGTCCTTTCATTGTAAATATAAATTTACATTTGAATAACCTAATGTGTTTATATTTCAGGTGTATTTGAAGAACTGATAAAAGAGAACCTGCCAGACTTGCACACAAAACTGGAGACTCTGGGCCTGCTGAGTATGATATCTCTGTCATGGTTCCTTACAATATTCCTGAGGTAAGTCAAGATAATCATGTAACATGCCACTGTCATAGTTTCTTTGTCTCGTCTGGTAAGATATGTAAGTATCCATTTACGATGGCAGTAGAGCCATCAACATTTGTGTTAAAGTTGTTCACATTCTGATATCTTCAACGTTGTTTATTCAGGTTCATTCAAACTTTGCACATGTCTTCAGCATCAACAAGGCCACAATGACACATAAGTACCATAACTCTGTATTGCATTTTAACAAAATTATGATCTTTTTTTCGATTTAGAAATTCAGTACATTTCCAGTTAGTGTGAATACGCACTCAAAATATCATCTCCATATGGTGGTTCCTTATATGCCTATTAAAGGTCATCAGTGATCCTGCAAACTGAGGGTACATTATGATAACATGTTCATAATTTTCTTAAATGCAAAAACTTTCCAAAAGAGGTTGATGCAGATAGATGTGCTGTATCTGCATACCAATATTGGCTTTAATAATAACATTTTCTTTAAGTTCTATTCCATTAAAACATACAGGAAGGCAATTTACAAATATAAATACAAATAATTTAATAAACATCTATGGGTGAACCCTATTTTCTGAAGTTTGGTTCTTTTTTACAACAAATTTGCATCTATGGGTGGCTGTTCTGTTTCAAAAGTGCCTTCCTGGGGTCCCATATATGTTTTAATGTAATGACCTAATTTGCTTATTGTGTCTACTATATAACTTTATGATTAACAATTTCAGTGTGATGCCATTTAACTGTGCTGTTAACATACTCGACTGTTTCTTCTATGACGGTGCTAAGGTAACTAACTCAGTCAGATTATTTTGATATTTTGTCACTGTAAAACAATGAAATTGTAGACTGTATATAGGATTTTTGCCAGATCCTTTGAACATGTGTTGTGTAAACCCATGCTTCCATTTTGTAAATACGTTTTAAACTATGCCTGTTAATGCAAATGACGGAAATATACTGGTTCTACCCATGAAAAAGGGGTGTTCCGCCTCCAAAACAAACAAATCTAAAATGTGCTAGTTGGTCAATGTTTGCGAACACTTGACCCACGAACACCAGAGAGTGGAGCTTTAAACTTAATGGCGGAACTATACATTGCCAAGTTGCCTTGACAATATGTAACACAACACAATGCTCAACATCATCATCATCATCATAGGTTATCTTCCAAGTTGCCTTGACGATCCTCGATAACAAGAGTGAGGAGTTACTGAAGTGTAACGATGACGGTGAGGCCATGCCAGTCCTAGGAGGGTACCTGGAGAACGTGACCAGCAGGGACACGTCCTTGCCTCACACCATCCACACAAACATGATGTGTACAGACGGTCAACCAAACAAGGTGGGCATTGTTTACTTTTGTTTTAATATTATTCGAAAGTTATCCAATGCATTTCATTAATTAGTCCCTTACTGGTTTTAACTGGAGTAGACTATAGGTTTACTTCTGAAAAACTGGATCCTGCGATTGTGGATAAATTTTCTGCTCGGATCCAATATTGCCAGCTGTGTTTTCTTTTCATATTAGAGTACTGGGTCTTGCGATTATGGGTTAACGCCTCCAGATGGTATTATTTGTTCATGAAATTTGACAGGTGTTTTAAGGACTTCACACATGTATTCAGTATGAATAGATAACATGTCATGTGCAAGTCACATAACTCTATTATGTCAAAGTTATGCCTTTAACTTTTTTCGGTGAGCTCATGTCTTAGAAACTGCTTAAAAGAAACTTTACATGTGTATTTACTATCATAAGAGGACCTCGTACAAACAAGTGCCATAACTCAGTTATGAATTTTTACAGAATTATGCCTCTTTTTTCAACTTAGTTGCCCAATAAATACACCAGGACTCGAAAAGTCGAGTATCTGTCGTCCGAAAACTGTTGTTAGATAGGTCGTCACACCAGTGGACTGTTTAAATGAGTTACTGTAGTCCATCCATTTCACTCATAGAAAAACTTGCATCACGGATCTTCATTTCATGATTTTCGGCAGTCGGTGGATGTGGCAGACCTCATAGAAGAGAGTTATATGAAGTTTGGTCACCTTGACAACCAGCATATAGAGCAGCTGCGACTGAAGTACAGGTTACGCGTAGTGCAGACCATAGAGGACCATACAATGAAGAACATTCTCCGCAGTGTGTCAGAGGTCACGCTGATCAAGGGCAAGGAACTGGAGGATCTGTATATGCTGTTTAAGGTAAAGGTCATAAGAGGTCAATGTTCATGTCAGTGTTCATGTTCAAGATCATAAGTCGCTGCTCAATGTGAAGGTCATGAGCGGTAAATGTCAACAATGTTCATGGTAAAAATGAGAACTGTCACTGCTCAAGGGAAAGGTCATAAAAGGTCAAGGTCTGTTTTAAGATCAAATTACTTTTTTTTAAGGTTTATAAAACAAATTTGACAATCACATCTCATTCACCGCACAAAAGGCATTATACTAACAGACAGACAGCTTATAAAGACAAAATAATGAAATTAAATTAGTTTGGAATGCAAATTTACTGTCATTTAATACGAAGTAGTGAACACAATCTTGTTATAAAATGGTTGTCTATTTTGTACGGTAGAATTTGAGTAAATGAACAATGTTTATTTATTTATCTTGGACTGGTTTTCGTTTCAGGAGGAATATTTAACGTCATGTTACTGGCGTACTAGTCAACAGCCAGCAGATGTAGCGGACAAGTACGACTCATCACGGCCATACTACGAGATCTATAAAGTGGACTATGACCAGTTTAAGACCATGTTTCTGTCACTATCTCCCTGGGCAAAAGGTCAGAGAGGAGGTGTTTTGGCATTGAGAACATTTAGGGTAGGCAAATTAAAAGTTCACAATATGTTGTCTCTGTTACTCATGCAAGCAAAAGAATAACAATAAGGTGATTGGGTTTTACAGGGTATGTGTAAACATGTTAGGTTATACTTTAAGGTTTATGATGAACTATGTGGATATGGAAAAACCTTTTTGTTTAACATTAATCCCATTTAAAGTCAGAAGGATTAAATATAATGTTAACTCTCCATAGATGGAGACATTTCTGTAGTTTTTAGCTCTACTGATCAGAGATCAGCAGAGCTTATGCCGTGGTGCGGCATCCGTCGTCCGTCCGTCTGTCCGTAAACTTTTATTTGTAGCGACAACTCCTCTGAAACTACTGGATGGATATTCATGAAACTTTACAGAAATGTTGCCCATAAAGTCTAGTTGATCCTAGCAAAAATTCATGTTGATGTGAAATCCAAGATGGCCGCCAAAGCTAAAAATAGAGTTTTAAAATACAAGTTTGTAGCGACTACTTCTTGAAAACTATAAGTGATATTGATATGGGACTTTTTCTAAAAGGATCAGCATGACATGATGTTGATCCTTGTCAAAAATCGTTTTGATTCAACGTTAAACATGGCTGCCAGCGGCCATCTTTGTTTACATAGAGTTATATAGTAAAAACTTGTAGCGACTACTCCTCTGAAACTACTTGGCGGATTGTCATGAAACTTTACAGGAATGTTGCTCTTGATGTCTAATTGATCCTAGCAAAATTTCAGATCTGCCAGAAATTCAAGATGGCCGTCACAGCTAAAAATAGATTTTTAAAAAATAAGTTTGTAGCGACTACTTCTTGAAAACTATAAGTGATATTGATATGGGACTTTTTCTAAAATGATCAGCATGACATGATGTTGATCCTTGTGGAAAACTATTTTGATTCGACGTTAAACATGGCTGCCAGTGGCCATCTTAGGTTACATAGAGTTATATAGTAAAAACTTGTAGCGACTACTCCTCTGAAACTACTTGACGGATGTTCATGAAACTTCACAGGAATGTTGCTCTTGAAGTCTAGTTGATCCTAGAAAAATTTCAGGTCGGCCGGAAATTCAAGATGGCCGCCACAGCTAAAAATAGATTTAAAATAAATAAGTTTGTAGTGACTACTTCTTGAAAACTATAAGTGATACTGATATGGGACTTTTTCTAAAATGATCAGTATGACATGATGTTGATCCTTGTGGAAAATTATTTTGATTCGACGTTAAACATGGCTGCCAGTGGCCATCTTTGGTTACAAAGAGTTATATAGTAAAAACTTGTAGCGACTACTCCTCTGAAACTACTTGACGGATGTTCATGAAACTTCACAGGAATGTTGCTCTTAATGTCTAATTGATCCTAGCAAAATTTCAGGTCGGCCGGAAATTCAAGATGGCCGCCACGGTTAAAAATAGATTTTCAAAAAACAAGTCTGTAGCGACTACTTCCTGAAATCAAAATCAATCAGTAGAGCTTCAAGGTCATTGACCTCTTGTTAAATCAAAGTTTCCAGATTTCCTCTGCAGAATCGGTGTTTCTAAATGTTTAATGCTTTAATTTGTATTTCTTCCCCTTCGTTCTTATCACTCAGAAGAGGGGTACATTTTGTCCTGTCTCAAAATTAAGCATGACTCATTTATAAAACAAGTAAAACACAAGCAGCATACTTTACTCTTGTTCAGCACAACTTACTTTAATAATATGAGGGGAATCTTGAATAGAACTGTAAGGTGTTGCAATTAGTCCACATCAACTTTGACATGTTTATGTTAATTTATTGACACAAACATTGCTTTTATGACTAACAACACACCATAAACCACTTCAAAACCATATATCCAGTCATGCATTTAGTACATTATTATGTTGACATCATCTGTGCTTGTATATTTCAGTTTATTGACACAAACTGCAGTATATTATAGACAATCCTGACATCATCTGTGCTTGTATATTTCAGTTTATTGACACAAACTGCAGTATATTATATAGACAATCCTGACATCATCTGTGCTTGTATATTTCAGTTTATTGACGCAATCTACAGTATATTATATAGACAATCCTGACATCATCTGTGCTTGTATATTTCAGTTTATTGACACAAACTCCAGTATATTATAGACAATCCTGACATCATCTGTGCTTGTATATTTCAGTTTATTGACACAAACTCCAGTATATTATAGACAATCCTGACATCATCTGTGCTTGTATATTTCAGTTTATTGACACAAACTCCTGTATATTATAGACAATCCTGACATCATCTGTGCTTGTATATTTCAGTTTATTGACACAAACTTCAGTATATTATAGACAATCCTGACATCATCTGTGCTTGTATATTTCAGTTTATTGACACAAACTCCAGTATATTATAGACAATCCTGACATCATCTGTGATTGTATATTTCAGTTTATTGACACCAACAATGACAACATGATCAACTTCAAGGAGTTTGTGTCCATCCTGAGCATGATGTGTAAGGCAGACTACACACACAAACTCAAGTTGTTATACCAGCTCCACCAGCCACCGTGCCTGCTGGACAACGAAGACTTTGATATAGAGGAGGTCTTGTCACCTAAATCTGGTCAGATATAACATTATTAGTTCCACATTTTGACAGATTATATAGGCAGTTGTTGTTTTCACTGTTTATTATGACAGATTTTAAGAGATTAAGTCATTGTCTTTATGCCATTCTTGTGAAAACTGTTCTGATTTGAATTTTCATGTATATTTTTTATCAAATTTGGTATTAGTGTAACCATCATAAGTCAATTACTTGCAAGAATCGGCTGTAGGTAGTTGGAATTTAACATTTTTCAGATTTATTTAAACATGGGAATGGTAACCCTTCAAATATTTCGTAACGGATATGTTTACTCTCAAATTCAAATTGTGTGGATACTAAAACTAGTTTTACAAGGCAGGTCGTTTACTGGAAAAAAAGTTGAGTGATGACAAGCTACCAAGCATTACCATGGATTTTCAGTTGCACTCCCTCTGCACCATTGGGACCAAACAAGTGTGAACATATCCATATGTCAGCAAGGATGTTAAGCTAACTAGCCCTGTGTATGGGGAATTAAATTTTGCCAACTCACTAATCAGATTAGTTTCATTGTGTTTTTCTCTGTTTAAAGATTCTACAGAGAGTGCTAGTGAGGCCACAAACTTTAGTTTCATTGTGTTTATCTCTGTTTGAAGATTCTACAGAGAGTGCTAGTGAGGCCACAAACTTCTTTTCTGAGGACATGGACCTGCCAAACACAGATAATCCAGATGGTAAGTGTATACATTGGCTGTATGTGCAAGTTGGCCTGCTTGCCTTCTAGTAATTGATGTTTTTAAATTTAATAATTAGCCTTTTGTTTAGCTATAAAGGGGCAGGCAGTGCATCAGGATTAGACAGCAAACAATCCTGAACAGGTGGTAATTAAACCAACAGCAATGGCTCAGAGGTGGGGAAGTTTACTGAACCTGTTGTCTGTCCCAAGAAATTTCAAAAACAGACATGAAATGCAGAATACATAATTTCTCACACTCTGTAAATGTTTGATGTAATATATGAGTCCCAGGGATGTGCATTAAAAAAATTATTTAGATAAATGTCTAATTTCAAATGAGCGTGTTTTTCTTCTAATAGTGTTATTTTAATGCCCCACATGTGGGCTAGTTGGGTTGATATGTAGTGTTACCGTTGTCCGTCCTTCTGTAGGCACCTACATACATCTGCCATACATACATAACATCTGGGTTAAGATGTTTCATTAGCATCATTTCTAAGTCATCAAAAATCTCTTCAAAATGTATATAGAGGATCTTACATGAGTGCCTGTTTAATAAATTCAATTTTAAATAGGCACAAATGTGAGATTCGATTTATCACAACTCCAAAATAGCCTCATATTTAAAGGAACATTTATTATTGTAGCTTCCTAAATATAACATTGTTGTATGATGATGTCGTATGTATGATGACGCCGTTTGTTGACTCCGTCTTCTCCATACAACATCGAACAATGGAACAACCTCGTCGATTTCCTTAATCCGTTATTTAAAAACGGTTACGGAAATTGATCAGGCAAATCTGATGCACACCAAATTGAACGGAAAACACCGAACGATGATTCGGCCTTCGTTTGCATATTTATTTCACTAGTTTATTATGAAAAATAAATCATGTCTTCATTGCACTCCAACACCGCAAGTTATGCGATAAAGGCAGATAGATCTAGATGTGTACTATCATTCATAGGTATGTCACCATCACTGACCTTGACCTACTGTTTACACAGTTGATTCTGGTTAATGGTTTTCATTTAGCTCTTTATAATTGAATTGAATTGAATTGGATTTTATAGTCGCACCAACAGCTAAGGTCATATGGCGACTTTCCAGCTTCCACTGGTGGAGGAAGTCCCCAGGTGCCCCTCCGGGCAATTTACGTGCACGGGCGGGCACCTGGGTAGATCCACCGACGTTCCGCAAGTAGCTCTTTATAAGTGACCATATTTATTACAAGGTGAGCAATTACCAGTATGTATACCCTGCTTTGCACCGTTACAAACACATCTTATTGGAATGTGTAGACTTTGATCCTATGCGTCAAAGGTACTACAATGTTAATACTATGAAAGAGTTATTTGTTACTATAGATTTTAGTCTTGTTTTAGATTTCCTGAAGGAAGTCAGACTATATAAATCATTATAATATGTTCTTGTATATATTTGCTTCTTTATATACCCGTTTTCGGGCATTTGTTGATTTACAAATATTGTTTATATTACTACCATATCATCCCTTATTTGTAAATAGTTTGATCTTTATATATTTACATTAATTTCTAATTAATCCTTCATTTTTTCATCTTTCATCAGTTTTTGCGCACAATATGACCTATTTATGTGTCGACGTGCTGTAAAACACCATTCATTCATTCATTCATTATAAGTGACCAATAGTCCAAGACTCTTCAAACGTTATACACACATCTAGAGGAGTAGTATACATTCGTACAATATTATATGCAATATTTTGTCAGTCCCATTATTCAAAGACAGTTTCCTTATTAATATGTGAAGCAATAGCGGGGGCATCCTTGACACATTTCCAGTTCAGTATCAGATCATTTGTATCTTGACCTGACGTTCGTAAGATTATGGCAGCATCTAATCTGTTGCTTAAGTAATTCATTCACTACAGATACCAAATATGTGTATGAAAAGTTGGCAAGCTTCATTGACCTACTTTTTACAGTTTATCAGTCCTGGTTAAGGTCTTTGATTGTCTAATTGTTAAAGGGAATGTAGCGACACAGCCAAACATGCTCATTTATTGAGAGTTCTGAAAAAACTTGCAAAAAGGTGAAAGAATTATCAAAATTGGATG
>JAWPHD010024960.1:0-17647 GCA_037043455.1 Cyrtodaria siliqua | reverse complement strand
GTTAGTGATGATAAAGACATTGATCTTGATTGATTTACTGTAAAACTGACGGAGAAAGGTTAGAAAGGGAACGCCCTCTCTCAGCAACACCATCTCACACCGACAAAGTAACCCGAAATCCCCCCCCCCCCCCCCCCCACTCTCCTCCAGCCGCAGCACTGAGCTAAAAGAAAAAAGAAAAAAAAAAAAATCAAGAAAAGAAATTACGAGAAATCGTTAATAAATAGGAAAAAACATGCAAGTTTTACTGCGCATCTTTTGTCCAGCTAAAAAGCTGCGCGGTGGACTTAAAAAAAAAAAAAAAAAAAAAAAAAAAAAAAAAAAATTCCTTGGACACTGTGTTTGTTGGTGACGTCAGGTAAACAACTGTGTCACATAACACAACACGTGATCAACCTAAACATTCTTACCATCCGCAGTATGATGTTGCACAACAAGCGATAAAGACGAAAAAGTAAACCATCCGCAGTATGATCTTACGCAACAAGTGATAACGAGAAACACTTGTAACAAGAATTTCCATTTTTAAACAGTTATATAGGAAAAAACGTAAAATCATACTGGATGACGTCATGACGTCACAATGATCGGTGACGTAAAAGACAATGACCGTGATTGATTTACACGCAAAACTGGTCGAAAAATACAATTTGCACCAAAATGACCTTTTATCACTTAAGACGTCACAGGCCGACGTCGCATTTAATGACGTCTTGACGTAATTTTATATTCTTGCACAACTAAACCGTGAACTGTACCAGCTGCGAAAGTTTCATTCAAATCCGACCATAAATGTTTGAGATCTAGCGCTAACAAGATTTTTATCATGACGTCACTGGCGGCCATCTTGGATGACGTCATGAACCCAAAAGCTTCGGGACACTATTCCAGACTGAGCTCTACCATTGTGTAAAATTTAAAGGCCCTACGACCAGTATTGCTATGAAAAGTGGCTGACAGAAGAAGAAGAAGAAGAAGAAAAGAATAATAATAAGAATAAACAGAACGAAAACAAAAGGTCTTTCCACTGAAAGGTGGAAAGCCCTAATAAGCAGAAAAACGCAATAAGGGTTTCTACAGCAATGTGGTAAGTCCGTACTAGATTTTGATCAGAACCTGATCAAACATGGGCTTTCCATGTCAGGCTTAACATGTAAAATCATACTCAATGACGTCATGACGTCACAATGGTTAGTGATGATAAAGACATTGATCTTGATTGATTTACTGTAAAACTGACGGAGAAAGGTTAGAAAGGGAACGCCCTCTCTCAGCAACACCATCTCACACCGACAAAGTAACCCGAAATCCCCCCCCCCCCCCCCACCTCCTCCAGCCGCAGCACTGAGCTAAAAGAAAAAAAGAAAAAAAAAAAAAATCAAGAAAAGAAATTTACGAGAAATCGTTAATAAATAGGAAAAAACATGCAAGTTTTACTGCGCATCTTTTGTCCAGCTAAAAAGCTGCGCGGTGGACTTAAAAAAAAAAAAAAAAAAAAAAAAAAAAAAAAAAATTCCTTGGACACTGTGTTTGTTGGTGACGTCAGGTAAACAACTGTGTCACATAACACAACACGTGATCAACCTAAACATTCTTACCATCCGCAGTATGATGTTGCACAACAAGCGATAAAGACGAAAAAGTAAACCATCCGCAGTATGATCTTACGCAACAAGTGATAACGAGAAACACTTGTAACAAGAATTTCCATTTTTAAACAGTTATATAGGAAAAAACGTAAAATCATACTGGATGACGTCATGACGTCACAATGATCGGTGACGTAAAAGACAATGACCGTGATTGATTTACACGCAAAACTGGTCGAAAAATACAATTTGCACCAAAATGACCTTTTATCACTTAAGACGTCACAGGCCGACGTCGCATTTAATGACGTCTTGACGTAATTTTATATTCTTGCACAACTAAACCGTGAACTGTACCAGCTGCGAAAGTTTCATTCAAATCCGACCATAAATGTTTGAGATCTAGCGCTAACAAGATTTTTATCATGACGTCACTGGCGGCCATCTTGGATGACGTCATGAACCCAAAAGCTTCGGGACACTATTCCAGACTGAGCTCTACCATTGTGTAAAATTTAAAGGCCCTACGACCAGTATTGCTATGAAAAGTGGCTGACAGAAGAAGAAGAAGAAGAAGAAAAGAATAATAATAAGAATAAACAGAACGAAAACAAAAGGTCTTTCCACTGAAAGGTGGAAAGCCCTAATAAGCAGAAAAACGCAATAAGGGTTTCTACAGCAATGTGGTAAGTCCGTACTAGATTTTGATCAGAACCTGATCAAACATGGGCTTTCCATGTCAGGCTTAACATGTAAAATCATACTCAATGACGTCATGACGTCACAATGGTTAGTGATGATAAAGACATTGATCTTGATTGATTTACTGTAAAACTGACGGAGAAAGGTTAGAAAGGGAACGCCCTCTCTCAGCAACACCATCTCACACCGACAAAGTAACCCGAAATCCCCCCCCCCCCCCCCACCTCCTCCAGCCGCAGCACTGAGCTAAAAGAAAAAAAGAAAAAAAAAAAAAATCAAGAAAAGAAATTTACGAGAAATCGTTAATAAATAGGAAAAAACATGCAAGTTTTACTGCGCATCTTTTGTCCAGCTAAAAAGCTGCGCGGTGGACTTAAAAAAAAAAAAAAAAAAAAAAAAAAAAAAAAAAATTCCTTGGACACTGTGTTTGTTGGTGACGTCAGGTAAACAACTGTGTCACATAACACAACACGTGATCAACCTAAACATTCTTACCATCCGCAGTATGATGTTGCACAACAAGCGATAAAGACGAAAAAGTAAACCATCCGCAGTATGATCTTACGCAACAAGTGATAACGAGAAACACTTGTAACAAGAATTTCCATTTTTAAACAGTTATATAGGAAAAAACGTAAAATCATACTGGATGACGTCATGACGTCACAATGATCGGTGACGTAAAAGACAATGACCGTGATTGATTTACACGCAAAACTGGTCGAAAAATACAATTTGCACCAAAATGACCTTTTATCACTTAAGACGTCACAGGCCGACGTCGCATTTAATGACGTCTTGACGTAATTTTATATTCTTGCACAACTAAACCGTGAACTGTACCAGCTGCGAAAGTTTCATTCAAATCCGACCATAAATGTTTGAGATCTAGCGCTAACAAGATTTTTATCATGACGTCACTGGCGGCCATCTTGGATGACGTCATGAACCCAAAAGCTTCGGGACACTATTCCAGACTGAGCTCTACCATTGTGTAAAATTTAAAGGCCCTACGACCAGTATTGCTATGAAAAGTGGCTGACAGAAGAAGAAGAAGAAGAAGAAAAGAATAATAATAAGAATAAACAGAACGAAAACAAAAGGTCTTTCCACTGAAAGGTGGAAAGCCCTAATAAGCAGAAAAACGCAATAAGGGTTTCTACAGCAATGTGGTAAGTCCGTACTAGATTTTGATCAGAACCTGATCAAACATGGGCTTTCCATGTCAGGCTTAACATGTAAAATCATACTCAATGACGTCATGACGTCACAATGGTTAGTGATGATAAAGACATTGATCTTGATTGATTTACTGTAAAACTGACGGAGAAAGGTTAGAAAGGGAACGCCCTCTCTCAGCAACACCATCTCACACCGACAAAGTAACCCGAAATCCCCCCCCCCCCCCCCACCTCCTCCAGCCGCAGCACTGAGCTAAAAGAAAAAAAGAAAAAAAAAAAAAATCAAGAAAAGAAATTTACGAGAAATCGTTAATAAATAGGAAAAAACATGCAAGTTTTACTGCGCATCTTTTGTCCAGCTAAAAAGCTGCGCGGTGGACTTAAAAAAAAAAAAAAAAAAAAAAAAAAAAAAAAAAATTCCTTGGACACTGTGTTTGTTGGTGACGTCAGGTAAACAACTGTGTCACATAACACAACACGTGATCAACCTAAACATTCTTACCATCCGCAGTATGATGTTGCACAACAAGCGATAAAGACGAAAAAGTAAACCATCCGCAGTATGATCTTACGCAACAAGTGATAACGAGAAACACTTGTAACAAGAATTTCCATTTTTAAACAGTTATATAGGAAAAAACGTAAAATCATACTGGATGACGTCATGACGTCACAATGATCGGTGACGTAAAAGACAATGACCGTGATTGATTTACACGCAAAACTGGTCGAAAAATACAATTTGCACCAAAATGACCTTTTATCACTTAAGACGTCACAGGCCGACGTCGCATTTAATGACGTCTTGACGTAATTTTATATTCTTGCACAACTAAACCGTGAACTGTACCAGCTGCGAAAGTTTCATTCAAATCCGACCATAAATGTTTGAGATCTAGCGCTAACAAGATTTTTATCATGACGTCACTGGCGGCCATCTTGGATGACGTCATGAACCCAAAAGCTTCGGGACACTATTCCAGACTGAGCTCTACCATTGTGTAAAATTTAAAGGCCCTACGACCAGTATTGCTATGAAAAGTGGCTGACAGAAGAAGAAGAAGAAGAAGAAAAGAATAATAATAAGAATAAACAGAACGAAAACAAAAGGTCTTTCCACTGAAAGGTGGAAAGCCCTAATAAGCAGAAAAACGCAATAAGGGTTTCTACAGCAATGTGGTAAGTCCGTACTAGATTTTGATCAGAACCTGATCAAACATGGGCTTTCCATGTCAGGCTTAACATGTAAAATCATACTCAATGACGTCATGACGTCACAATGGTTAGTGATGATAAAGACATTGATCTTGATTGATTTACTGTAAAACTGACGGAGAAAGGTTAGAAAGGGAACGCCCTCTCTCAGCAACACCATCTCACACCGACAAAGTAACCCGAAATCCCCCCCCCCCCCCCCCACCTCCTCCAGCCGCAGCACTGAGCTAAAAGAAAAAAAGAAAAAAAAAAAAAATCAAGAAAAGAAATTTACGAGAAATCGTTAATAAATAGGAAAAAACATGCAAGTTTTACTGCGCATCTTTTGTCCAGCTAAAAAGCTGCGCGGTGGACTTAAAAAAAAAAAAAAAAAAAAAAAAAAAAAAAAAAATTCCTTGGACACTGTGTTTGTTGGTGACGTCAGGTAAACAACTGTGTCACATAACACAACACGTGATCAACCTAAACATTCTTACCATCCGCAGTATGATGTTGCACAACAAGCGATAAAGACGAAAAAGTAAACCATCCGCAGTATGATCTTACGCAACAAGTGATAACGAGAAACACTTGTAACAAGAATTTCCATTTTTAAACAGTTATATAGGAAAAAACGTAAAATCATACTGGATGACGTCATGACGTCACAATGATCGGTGACGTAAAAGACAATGACCGTGATTGATTTACACGCAAAACTGGTCGAAAAATACAATTTGCACCAAAATGACCTTTTATCACTTAAGACGTCACAGGCCGACGTCGCATTTAATGACGTCTTGACGTAATTTTATATTCTTGCACAACTAAACCGTGAACTGTACCAGCTGCGAAAGTTTCATTCAAATCCGACCATAAATGTTTGAGATCTAGCGCTAACAAGATTTTTATCATGACGTCACTGGCGGCCATCTTGGATGACGTCATGAACCCAAAAGCTTCGGGACACTATTCCAGACTGAGCTCTACCATTGTGTAAAATTTAAAGGCCCTACGACCAGTATTGCTATGAAAAGTGGCTGACAGAAGAAGAAGAAGAAGAAGAAAAGAATAATAATAAGAATAAACAGAACGAAAACAAAAGGTCTTTCCACTGAAAGGTGGAAAGCCCTAATAAGCAGAAAAACGCAATAAGGGTTTCTACAGCAATGTGGTAAGTCCGTACTAGATTTTGATCAGAACCTGATCAAACATGGGCTTTCCATGTCAGGCTTAACATGTAAAATCATACTCAATGACGTCATGACGTCACAATGGTTAGTGATGATAAAGACATTGATCTTGATTGATTTACTGTAAAACTGACGGAGAAAGGTTAGAAAGGGAACGCCCTCTCTCAGCAACACCATCTCACACCGACAAAGTAACCCGAAATCCCCCCCCCCCCCCCCACCTCCTCCAGCCGCAGCACTGAGCTAAAAGAAAAAAAGAAAAAAAAAAAAAATCAAGAAAAGAAATTTACGAGAAATCGTTAATAAATAGGAAAAAACATGCAAGTTTTACTGCGCATCTTTTGTCCAGCTAAAAAGCTGCGCGGTGGACTTAAAAAAAAAAAAAAAAAAAAAAAAAAAAAAAAAAATTCCTTGGACACTGTGTTTGTTGGTGACGTCAGGTAAACAACTGTGTCACATAACACAACACGTGATCAACCTAAACATTCTTACCATCCGCAGTATGATGTTGCACAACAAGCGATAAAGACGAAAAAGTAAACCATCCGCAGTATGATCTTACGCAACAAGTGATAACGAGAAACACTTGTAACAAGAATTTCCATTTTTAAACAGTTATATAGGAAAAAACGTAAAATCATACTGGATGACGTCATGACGTCACAATGATCGGTGACGTAAAAGACAATGACCGTGATTGATTTACACGCAAAACTGGTCGAAAAATACAATTTGCACCAAAATGACCTTTTATCACTTAAGACGTCACAGGCCGACGTCGCATTTAATGACGTCTTGACGTAATTTTATATTCTTGCACAACTAAACCGTGAACTGTACCAGCTGCGAAAGTTTCATTCAAATCCGACCATAAATGTTTGAGATCTAGCGCTAACAAGATTTTTATCATGACGTCACTGGCGGCCATCTTGGATGACGTCATGAACCCAAAAGCTTCGGGACACTATTCCAGACTGAGCTCTACCATTGTGTAAAATTTAAAGGCCCTACGACCAGTATTGCTATGAAAAGTGGCTGACAGAAGAAGAAGAAGAAGAAGAAAAGAATAATAATAAGAATAAACAGAACGAAAACAAAAGGTCTTTCCACTGAAAGGTGGAAAGCCCTAATAAGCAGAAAAACGCAATAAGGGTTTCTACAGCAATGTGGTAAGTCCGTACTAGATTTTGATCAGAACCTGATCAAACATGGGCTTTCCATGTCAGGCTTAACATGTAAAATCATACTCAATGACGTCATGACGTCACAATGGTTAGTGATGATAAAGACATTGATCTTGATTGATTTACTGTAAAACTGACGGAGAAAGGTTAGAAAGGGAACGCCCTCTCTCAGCAACACCATCTCACACCGACAAAGTAACCCGAAATCCCCCCCCCCCCCCCCACCTCCTCCAGCCGCAGCACTGAGCTAAAAGAAAAAAAGAAAAAAAAAAAAAATCAAGAAAAGAAATTTACGAGAAATCGTTAATAAATAGGAAAAAACATGCAAGTTTTACTGCGCATCTTTTGTCCAGCTAAAAAGCTGCGCGGTGGACTTAAAAAAAAAAAAAAAAAAAAAAAAAAAAAAAAAAATTCCTTGGACACTGTGTTTGTTGGTGACGTCAGGTAAACAACTGTGTCACATAACACAACACGTGATCAACCTAAACATTCTTACCATCCGCAGTATGATGTTGCACAACAAGCGATAAAGACGAAAAAGTAAACCATCCGCAGTATGATCTTACGCAACAAGTGATAACGAGAAACACTTGTAACAAGAATTTCCATTTTTAAACAGTTATATAGGAAAAAACGTAAAATCATACTGGATGACGTCATGACGTCACAATGATCGGTGACGTAAAAGACAATGACCGTGATTGATTTACACGCAAAACTGGTCGAAAAATACAATTTGCACCAAAATGACCTTTTATCACTTAAGACGTCACAGGCCGACGTCGCATTTAATGACGTCTTGACGTAATTTTATATTCTTGCACAACTAAACCGTGAACTGTACCAGCTGCGAAAGTTTCATTCAAATCCGACCATAAATGTTTGAGATCTAGCGCTAACAAGATTTTTATCATGACGTCACTGGCGGCCATCTTGGATGACGTCATGAACCCAAAAGCTTCGGGACACTATTCCAGACTGAGCTCTACCATTGTGTAAAATTTAAAGGCCCTACGACCAGTATTGCTATGAAAAGTGGCTGACAGAAGAAGAAGAAGAAGAAGAAAAGAATAATAATAAGAATAAACAGAACGAAAACAAAAGGTCTTTCCACTGAAAGGTGGAAAGCCCTAATAAGCAGAAAAACGCAATAAGGGTTTCTACAGCAATGTGGTAAGTCCGTACTAGATTTTGATCAGAACCTGATCAAACATGGGCTTTCCATGTCAGGCTTAACATGTAAAATCATACTCAATGACGTCATGACGTCACAATGGTTAGTGATGATAAAGACATTGATCTTGATTGATTTACTGTAAAACTGACGGAGAAAGGTTAGAAAGGGAACGCCCTCTCTCAGCAACACCATCTCACACCGACAAAGTAACCCGAAATCCCCCCCCCCCCCCCCACCTCCTCCAGCCGCAGCACTGAGCTAAAAGAAAAAAAGAAAAAAAAAAAAAATCAAGAAAAGAAATTTACGAGAAATCGTTAATAAATAGGAAAAAACATGCAAGTTTTACTGCGCATCTTTTGTCCAGCTAAAAAGCTGCGCGGTGGACTTAAAAAAAAAAAAAAAAAAAAAAAAAAAAAAAAAAATTCCTTGGACACTGTGTTTGTTGGTGACGTCAGGTAAACAACTGTGTCACATAACACAACACGTGATCAACCTAAACATTCTTACCATCCGCAGTATGATGTTGCACAACAAGCGATAAAGACGAAAAAGTAAACCATCCGCAGTATGATCTTACGCAACAAGTGATAACGAGAAACACTTGTAACAAGAATTTCCATTTTTAAACAGTTATATAGGAAAAAACGTAAAATCATACTGGATGACGTCATGACGTCACAATGATCGGTGACGTAAAAGACAATGACCGTGATTGATTTACACGCAAAACTGGTCGAAAAATACAATTTGCACCAAAATGACCTTTTATCACTTAAGACGTCACAGGCCGACGTCGCATTTAATGACGTCTTGACGTAATTTTATATTCTTGCACAACTAAACCGTGAACTGTACCAGCTGCGAAAGTTTCATTCAAATCCGACCATAAATGTTTGAGATCTAGCGCTAACAAGATTTTTATCATGACGTCACTGGCGGCCATCTTGGATGACGTCATGAACCCAAAAGCTTCGGGACACTATTCCAGACTGAGCTCTACCATTGTGTAAAATTTAAAGGCCCTACGACCAGTATTGCTATGAAAAGTGGCTGACAGAAGAAGAAGAAGAAGAAGAAAAGAATAATAATAAGAATAAACAGAACGAAAACAAAAGGTCTTTCCACTGAAAGGTGGAAAGCCCTAATAAGCAGAAAAACGCAATAAGGGTTTCTACAGCAATGTGGTAAGTCCGTACTAGATTTTGATCAGAACCTGATCAAACATGGGCTTTCCATGTCAGGCTTAACATGTAAAATCATACTCAATGACGTCATGACGTCACAATGGTTAGTGATGATAAAGACATTGATCTTGATTGATTTACTGTAAAACTGACGGAGAAAGGTTAGAAAGGGAACGCCCTCTCTCAGCAACACCATCTCACACCGACAAAGTAACCCGAAATCCCCCCCCCCCCCCCCACCTCCTCCAGCCGCAGCACTGAGCTAAAAGAAAAAAAGAAAAAAAAAAAAAATCAAGAAAAGAAATTTACGAGAAATCGTTAATAAATAGGAAAAAACATGCAAGTTTTACTGCGCATCTTTTGTCCAGCTAAAAAGCTGCGCGGTGGACTTAAAAAAAAAAAAAAAAAAAAAAAAAAAAAAAAAAATTCCTTGGACACTGTGTTTGTTGGTGACGTCAGGTAAACAACTGTGTCACATAACACAACACGTGATCAACCTAAACATTCTTACCATCCGCAGTATGATGTTGCACAACAAGCGATAAAGACGAAAAAGTAAACCATCCGCAGTATGATCTTACGCAACAAGTGATAACGAGAAACACTTGTAACAAGAATTTCCATTTTTAAACAGTTATATAGGAAAAAACGTAAAATCATACTGGATGACGTCATGACGTCACAATGATCGGTGACGTAAAAGACAATGACCGTGATTGATTTACACGCAAAACTGGTCGAAAAATACAATTTGCACCAAAATGACCTTTTATCACTTAAGACGTCACAGGCCGACGTCGCATTTAATGACGTCTTGACGTAATTTTATATTCTTGCACAACTAAACCGTGAACTGTACCAGCTGCGAAAGTTTCATTCAAATCCGACCATAAATGTTTGAGATCTAGCGCTAACAAGATTTTTATCATGACGTCACTGGCGGCCATCTTGGATGACGTCATGAACCCAAAAGCTTCGGGACACTATTCCAGACTGAGCTCTACCATTGTGTAAAATTTAAAGGCCCTACGACCAGTATTGCTATGAAAAGTGGCTGACAGAAGAAGAAGAAGAAGAAGAAAAGAATAATAATAAGAATAAACAGAACGAAAACAAAAGGTCTTTCCACTGAAAGGTGGAAAGCCCTAATAAGCAGAAAAACGCAATAAGGGTTTCTACAGCAATGTGGTAAGTCCGTACTAGATTTTGATCAGAACCTGATCAAACATGGGCTTTCCATGTCAGGCTTAACATGTAAAATCATACTCAATGACGTCATGACGTCACAATGGTTAGTGATGATAAAGACATTGATCTTGATTGATTTACTGTAAAACTGACGGAGAAAGGTTAGAAAGGGAACGCCCTCTCTCAGCAACACCATCTCACACCGACAAAGTAACCCGAAATCCCCCCCCCCCCCCCCACCTCCTCCAGCCGCAGCACTGAGCTAAAAGAAAAAAAGAAAAAAAAAAAAAATCAAGAAAAGAAATTTACGAGAAATCGTTAATAAATAGGAAAAAACATGCAAGTTTTACTGCGCATCTTTTGTCCAGCTAAAAAGCTGCGCGGTGGACTTAAAAAAAAAAAAAAAAAAAAAAAAAAAAAAAAAAATTCCTTGGACACTGTGTTTGTTGGTGACGTCAGGTAAACAACTGTGTCACATAACACAACACGTGATCAACCTAAACATTCTTACCATCCGCAGTATGATGTTGCACAACAAGCGATAAAGACGAAAAAGTAAACCATCCGCAGTATGATCTTACGCAACAAGTGATAACGAGAAACACTTGTAACAAGAATTTCCATTTTTAAACAGTTATATAGGAAAAAACGTAAAATCATACTGGATGACGTCATGACGTCACAATGATCGGTGACGTAAAAGACAATGACCGTGATTGATTTACACGCAAAACTGGTCGAAAAATACAATTTGCACCAAAATGACCTTTTATCACTTAAGACGTCACAGGCCGACGTCGCATTTAATGACGTCTTGACGTAATTTTATATTCTTGCACAACTAAACCGTGAACTGTACCAGCTGCGAAAGTTTCATTCAAATCCGACCATAAATGTTTGAGATCTAGCGCTAACAAGATTTTTATCATGACGTCACTGGCGGCCATCTTGGATGACGTCATGAACCCAAAAGCTTCGGGACACTATTCCAGACTGAGCTCTACCATTGTGTAAAATTTAAAGGCCCTACGACCAGTATTGCTATGAAAAGTGGCTGACAGAAGAAGAAGAAGAAGAAGAAAAGAATAATAATAAGAATAAACAGAACGAAAACAAAAGGTCTTTCCACTGAAAGGTGGAAAGCCCTAATAAGCAGAAAAACGCAATAAGGGTTTCTACAGCAATGTGGTAAGTCCGTACTAGATTTTGATCAGAACCTGATCAAACATGGGCTTTCCATGTCAGGCTTAACATGTAAAATCATACTCAATGACGTCATGACGTCACAATGGTTAGTGATGATAAAGACATTGATCTTGATTGATTTACTGTAAAACTGACGGAGAAAGGTTAGAAAGGGAACGCCCTCTCTCAGCAACACCATCTCACACCGACAAAGTAACCCGAAATCCCCCCCCCCCCCCCCCACCTCCTCCAGCCGCAGCACTGAGCTAAAAGAAAAAAAGAAAAAAAAAAAAAATCAAGAAAAGAAATTTACGAGAAATCGTTAATAAATAGGAAAAAACATGCAAGTTTTACTGCGCATCTTTTGTCCAGCTAAAAAGCTGCGCGGTGGACTTAAAAAAAAAAAAAAAAAAAAAAAAAAAAAAAAAAATTCCTTGGACACTGTGTTTGTTGGTGACGTCAGGTAAACAACTGTGTCACATAACACAACACGTGATCAACCTAAACATTCTTACCATCCGCAGTATGATGTTGCACAACAAGCGATAAAGACGAAAAAGTAAACCATCCGCAGTATGATCTTACGCAACAAGTGATAACGAGAAACACTTGTAACAAGAATTTCCATTTTTAAACAGTTATATAGGAAAAAACGTAAAATCATACTGGATGACGTCATGACGTCACAATGATCGGTGACGTAAAAGACAATGACCGTGATTGATTTACACGCAAAACTGGTCGAAAAATACAATTTGCACCAAAATGACCTTTTATCACTTAAGACGTCACAGGCCGACGTCGCATTTAATGACGTCTTGACGTAATTTTATATTCTTGCACAACTAAACCGTGAACTGTACCAGCTGCGAAAGTTTCATTCAAATCCGACCATAAATGTTTGAGATCTAGCGCTAACAAGATTTTTATCATGACGTCACTGGCGGCCATCTTGGATGACGTCATGAACCCAAAAGCTTCGGGACACTATTCCAGACTGAGCTCTACCATTGTGTAAAATTTAAAGGCCCTACGACCAGTATTGCTATGAAAAGTGGCTGACAGAAGAAGAAGAAGAAGAAGAAAAGAATAATAATAAGAATAAACAGAACGAAAACAAAAGGTCTTTCCACTGAAAGGTGGAAAGCCCTAATAAGCAGAAAAACGCAATAAGGGTTTCTACAGCAATGTGGTAAGTCCGTACTAGATTTTGATCAGAACCTGATCAAACATGGGCTTTCCATGTCAGGCTTAACATGTAAAATCATACTCAATGACGTCATGACGTCACAATGGTTAGTGATGATAAAGACATTGATCTTGATTGATTTACTGTAAAACTGACGGAGAAAGGTTAGAAAGGGAACGCCCTCTCTCAGCAACACCATCTCACACCGACAAAGTAACCCGAAATCCCCCCCCCCCCCCCCACCTCCTCCAGCCGCAGCACTGAGCTAAAAGAAAAAAAGAAAAAAAAAAAAAATCAAGAAAAGAAATTTACGAGAAATCGTTAATAAATAGGAAAAAACATGCAAGTTTTACTGCGCATCTTTTGTCCAGCTAAAAAGCTGCGCGGTGGACTTAAAAAAAAAAAAAAAAAAAAAAAAAAAAAAAAAAATTCCTTGGACACTGTGTTTGTTGGTGACGTCAGGTAAACAACTGTGTCACATAACACAACACGTGATCAACCTAAACATTCTTACCATCCGCAGTATGATGTTGCACAACAAGCGATAAAGACGAAAAAGTAAACCATCCGCAGTATGATCTTACGCAACAAGTGATAACGAGAAACACTTGTAACAAGAATTTCCATTTTTAAACAGTTATATAGGAAAAAACGTAAAATCATACTGGATGACGTCATGACGTCACAATGATCGGTGACGTAAAAGACAATGACCGTGATTGATTTACACGCAAAACTGGTCGAAAAATACAATTTGCACCAAAATGACCTTTTATCACTTAAGACGTCACAGGCCGACGTCGCATTTAATGACGTCTTGACGTAATTTTATATTCTTGCACAACTAAACCGTGAACTGTACCAGCTGCGAAAGTTTCATTCAAATCCGACCATAAATGTTTGAGATCTAGCGCTAACAAGATTTTTATCATGACGTCACTGGCGGCCATCTTGGATGACGTCATGAACCCAAAAGCTTCGGGACACTATTCCAGACTGAGCTCTACCATTGTGTAAAATTTAAAGGCCCTACGACCAGTATTGCTATGAAAAGTGGCTGACAGAAGAAGAAGAAGAAGAAGAAAAGAATAATAATAAGAATAAACAGAACGAAAACAAAAGGTCTTTCCACTGAAAGGTGGAAAGCCCTAATAAGCAGAAAAACGCAATAAGGGTTTCTACAGCAATGTGGTAAGTCCGTACTAGATTTTGATCAGAACCTGATCAAACATGGGCTTTCCATGTCAGGCTTAACATGTAAAATCATACTCAATGACGTCATGACGTCACAATGGTTAGTGATGATAAAGACATTGATCTTGATTGATTTACTGTAAAACTGACGGAGAAAGGTTAGAAAGGGAACGCCCTCTCTCAGCAACACCATCTCACACCGACAAAGTAACCCGAAATCCCGAAATCCCCCCCCCCCCCCCACCTCCTCCTGCCGCAAGCACTGAGCTAAAAGAAAAAAGAATAAAAAAAAAAAGCAAGAAAAGAAATTACGAGAAATCGATAATAAATAGGAAAAAACAATGCAAGTTTTACTGCGCATCTTTTGTCCAGTCTAAAAAGCTGCGCGGTGGACTTAAAAAAAAAAAAAAAAAAAAAAAAAAAAAAAAAAATTCCTTGGACACTGTGTTGTTGGTGACGTCAGGTAAACAACTGTGTCACATAACACACACCGTGATCACCTAAACATTCTTACCATCCGCAGTATGATGTTGCACAACATGCGATAAGACGAAAAGTAAACCATCCGCAGTATGATCTTACGCATCAAGAATGATAACGAGAAACACATGTAACAGAAATTTCCATTTTTAAACAGTTAAAAGGAAAAAACGTAAATCATACTGGATGACGTCCATGACGTCACAATGATACGGTGACGTAAAAAGAATGACCGTGATTGAATTTACACGCAAAACTGGTCGAAAAGATACAATTTGCACCAAAATGAGGACCTTTTATCACTTAGACGTCACAGGCCGACGTCGCATTTAATGACGTTCTTGACGTAATTTTAATATCTTGACACAACTAAACCGTGAACTGTACCACAGCTGCGAAAGTATCATTCCAAATCACGTCATAAATGTTTAGATCTGCTCTACAAGATTTTTATCATGACGTCACTGGCGCCATCTTGGATGAGTCATGAACCCAAAGCTTCGGGACACTATTCCAGGACTGAGCTCTACCATTGTGTAAAATTTAAAGGCCCTACGACCAGTATTGCTATGAAAAGTGGCTGACAGAAGAAGGAAGAAGAGAAGAAAAGAATAATAATAAGAATAAACAGAACGAAAACAAAAGGTCTTTCCCACTGAAAGGTGGAAAGCCTAATAAGCAGAAAAACGCCAATAAGGGTTTCTACAGCAATGTGGTAAGTCCCGTACTAGAATTTTGATCAGAACCTGATCTAACATGGGCTTTCCATGTCAGGTTAACATGTAAAATCATACTCAATGACTCCATGACGTCACAATGGTTAGTGATGATAAAGCATTTGTCTTGATTGACTTTACTGTAAAACTGACGGAGAAAAGGTTAGAAAGGGAACGCCCTCATACTCTCAGCAACACCATCTCACACCGACAAAGTAACCCCGGATCCCCCCCCCCCCCCCCCCCCCACCTCCTCCAGCCGCAGCACTGAGGCTAAAGAAAAAAAGAAAAACAAAAAAAAATCAAGAAAAGAAATTTACGAGAAATCGTTAATAAATAGGAAAAAACATGCAAGTTTTAATGTACTGCGGCATCGTTTTGTCAATGCTAATAAAGCTGCGCGGTGACTTAAAAAAAAAAAAAAAAAAAAAAAAAAAAAAAAAAAATATTCTTGGGACACTGTGATTGTTGGGTGACGTCAGGTAAACAACTGTGTCACATAACACACACGTGTATCAACCAAAACAATCTACCATACCGTCAGTACTGATGTTGCACAACAAGCGATAATGACCGAAAAAGTAAACCCATCCGCAGTAATGATCTTACGCAACAAGTGGATAAGACGAGAAACACTTGTAACAAGAATTCCATTTTTTAAACCAGTTATATAGGAAAAACGTAAAATCATACTGATGACGTCATGACGTCACAATGATCGGTGACGTAAAAGGACAATGACCGTGATTGATTTACACGCAAAACTGGTCGAAAAATACAATTTGCACCAAAATGACCTTTTATCACTTTAAGACGTCACAGGCCGACGTCGCATTTAATGACGTCTTTAGACGTAATTTTTATATTCTTGCAACAACTAAACGTGAACTGTACCACTGCGAAGTTTCATTTCAAATCCGACCATAATGTTTGAGTATCTAGCGCTAACAGATTTTTATCAGGGACGTCCACTGGCGGCCATCTTGGATGACTAGTCATGAACCCAAAAGCTTCGGGACACTATTCCAGACTGAGCTCTTACCATTGTGTAAAATTTAAAGGCCCTACGACACAGTATTGCTATGAAAATAGTGCTGACAGAAGAAGAAGAAGAAGAAGAAAAGAATAATAATAGAATAAACAGAACGAAAACAAAAGGTCTTTCCCACTGAAAGGTGAAAGCCCTATAAGCAGAAAAACGCAATATGGGTGTCTACATGCAATGTGGTAAGTCGTACTAGATTTTGATCAGACCTGATCAAACATGGGCTTCCATGTCAGGCTAACATGTAAAATCATACTCAATGACGTCATGACGTCACCAATGGTTAGTGATGATAAAGACATTGTCTTGATTGATGTTCTTTAAAACTGACGGAGATAAGGTTAGAAAGGGAAAGCCTCTCCTCAGCAACACCATCTCACACCGACAAAGTACCCGAAATCCACCCCCCCCCACCACCTCCCTCCAGCCGCAGCACTGAGCTAAAAGAAAAAAAGAAAATAAAAAAAATCAAGAAAATGAAATTTACGAGAAACGTTAATAAATAGAAAAAACATGCAAGTTTTAATGCGCATCTTTTGTCCAGCTATTAAGCTGAGCGGTGGACTTAAAAAAAAAAAAAAAAATAAAAAAAAAAAAAAAAAAATTCCTTGGACACTGTGGTTTGTGGTGACGTCTGGTAACAACTGTGCCACATAACACAACACGTGATCTACCTAAACATTCTACCATCCGCAGTAGGATGTTGCACAACAAGCGATAAAGAACGAAAAAAAGTAAAACCATCCGCAGTATGATCTTACGCAACAAGTGAATACGAGAAACACTTGTAACAAGAATTTCCAATTTTAAACAGTTATATAGGAAAAAACTAAAATCATACTGGATGACGTCATGACGTCATAACATGATCGGGTGACGTAAAAGACAATGACCGTGATTGATTTACACGCAAAACTGTCGATAAAATACAATTTGCACCAAAATGAACCATTTTATCACTTAGACGTCACAGCCGACGTCGCAATTATATTGACGTCTTGAACGTAATTTTTATATATAATTTTCCTCTTTGCACAACTAATCCGTGAACTGTACCAGCTGCGAAAGTTTCATTCAAATCACGAACCATAATGTTTGAGATCTAGCGCTAACAAGATTTTTTATCATGGACGTCACTGGCGGCCATGCCTTGGATGACGTACATGAACCCAAAAGCTTCGGGACACTATTCCAGACTGAGCTCTACCATTGTGTAAAATTTAAAGGCCCTACGACCAGTATTGCT
>JAWPHD010024959.1:0-17655 GCA_037043455.1 Cyrtodaria siliqua | reverse complement strand
TACTAAAGGCATATCACTCCGACGCCAAAACTTTAAAATAGGCACCACCAAATCGTCCCCATGGCGTAACAGTACAGCGATTTGCTTACCAGCACTTTCCAATATCACATAGATCTTAACAACCTACGTAAATTAAAGTACTAACCTATACTATATATCAAATGTAGATCATAAGTCGTGTTTCTTTCGATTGTTTACATGTCAATCAACGGCCGTTAGTTGGTGGTGTCACGGTGTTGAAGTTCTGTTGCTATTTTTATATTTTAGCTATGGTCATGTGACAAATTATCATGTGACCGCAGACTACTTTCTAAGACGTTGACAGAGGTCAATGTAATGGCCTCTGGGAGAGATTGAGCTTCCACACTGGATGATCTCTGAACTAGATATGGTCTGAGTTATCGAGGTGATCAGCATGGAATAACTTTTGAAAAAGCAGACGAAGGTGTGTAAAATTTAGCATTTCCTGATATGCAAGAGCATGATGAGTGCAGAAATGACCCTGATATGCTTAGGATTTATTTTTATTTATTTATTTATTGACATCTGAAATATTGCTAAAATTGCTTTTTTAGCATGTTGTGAGGGGTGGGGTAATCTTAAAGAAATGGGACTAAAGTTGAACAGAAAATGCTTTTTGATACTTTTATTTGGTATGGAAACATGGGTAATTTTATTGTCATCTAAGAAATATACGAAACAATGATGACATGATTTATTTTTGTTCAAGGATTCAGGCTAAGTGCTTGTCATGGGTTTGATTATTGCGAAATATACCTTAAACTGTGGAGTGCCCCCTTAACATCCCATTTATAGTTTAGGAATTACTAACGGAGATATGTTTTTAGTTGATCTTCGACCTTTAATTGTTGACACTGACCTTTGGGGTAATGACCCGATTCTTGCACGTGACATACTTGCTCATTGTACCTAACGTTTATGTTAAGTTTCATCAAATTCCATTCAGGACTTTCAAAGTTATGTTTGATTCATTTGACCTCAAAGTGAAACATTGACCTCCTTCTCATTGTTATTGACATGTGTGCGAAGTTTCATGACATATTCCATTCATTATGTCATACGTGTGTAGTAGCAACATCATGCTTCACAATCTGGCAGGGTCGGCATGAAGGCAGGGTTGGCATGAAGGCAGGATCGGCATGAAGGCAGGGTTGGCATGAAGGCAGGGTCGGCATGAAGTGGTTTATTACAAATTGAAACTACTGAGAAGTGGTCAGTTAGCATATGCGTTTTGAGGCGACAAACACGGTATTGAAATCGTTTGCATCTAAAAACGACGGCAAACATGTCCTTCTCAATTTGCGCATAATTTAGTTCAGAAGCGGTCAAGGACTTGAAGCATTGGTTATTGATTTTCCTTCTTGCATGATAGTAACAATGAGACCAAATTTCTGTTATGGCTGCAATGTCATTCATGTTGTAATTGTTTGTTAAATGTGATGTTTGTATATGTAACCATGGTCTTATGGGGGTAAACTCAACAACTCCAATCCATGATTTAGGGTTCTTTATATACGGGTATTATAAAGCTTGCAATATATACAAACATCACATTTCACAAACAATTACAATATTACATACATTTTATAATGATGTTTCGAGTTGCGTCCTGAATAATGGCCATTGTTTTGAGTTTTTCCCTATTGAACGCGGTGTCCGACAGGGAGATCCTCTTTCTCCATATCTTTTTATCATTTAAGTGCTGCCTTGAAAAATCACCTGATATTAAAGGTATTCGAATAAAAGATTCAGAATATGTATTAAATCAATATGCGGATGACTCCTCTCTATTTCTAGAAGATGACGAAATATCTCTTAATACTGCACTTCAGTTAGTAGATAAGTTTTACCTTTGCTCAGGATTAAAAGCTAACTTCGATAAAACTCAAATGATATGGATAGGCTCAAAAAAAGGTTGTCACGACAAAATCCGTACTGAAAAACCAGTTATATGGAACTTCAAAGGCAATTTTAAACTATTAGGGATAACATACAACTTAGAAAAAGACAATTATTTTATAAACAACTACCTCACTAAACTTACAAAAAATAAAAATATGTTGAACGATTGGTCCTTCAGAAATCTTAACCTTATTGGCAAAACAACGATTATAAAAACACTCGCTCTTCCAATCATTATTGATTGTCTAACGGTTCTTCCTGAAACACCGGAACATATATTTGATGAATTCCAAATTACATTGTTTAATTTCTTATGGTCTGGTAAAAATGACAAAATTAAACGAACAGTCATTATAAATCAGATTTTTTGAAAATGGTGGTTTAAAAGTGCCACATATCAAATCATTAAGTCATTCATTGAAACTTGTATGGGTGAAAAAACTTTTAGACTCAGCAACATTATTTTAAATGATCTAGAACAGTTCGGTGGTTATAAACTATGGTATCTCCATAAAGACGGAATCCTCAAACTAGCAAGTTATCAGAACAGTTTCTGGTAAAATGTAATGAAATCTTAGTCACTTTTAGATAGTGAAAACACCAAAAACACACATACAGATATTTTATCAGAACTATATTTTATAATTCAAATATTGTGTTAAACTGGGACTTAAACCTCTTTAAAGTGTTAAGTCAAAACTCAGTATTTTTCATTAACAATCTTGTAAATGAATGGCGTGAATTTTTATCTTTTAATGATTTTTCAACTATTAAAATACAATGCACGCATTCCATTTACATCTTACTATGGAATAATTAATGCAATCCCTAATGAATGGAAAACATGTATTAAGAATAAAACTAGAATTGAACATACTTTAAATAAAAATATTCATAAACTAAAATCAGCAAAAAAAGTAAATCAATCGTTTTATGAAGACTTTTTAAAATCAGTAAGCTTAACACCCAATAACTCGCAAGAAAAATGGAACAAAGAACTCGGAATAACCTTAACAAATGAAGACTGGAAATTGCTGTATCAACACACTTTTAAAATAACCGATGATACTTACCTGAAAAGTCTTCAATTTAAAATACTTCATCGTATTTTGTATACCAATACCAAATGGTAGCAATGTAAAATGTCAGAAACAGAACTATGCACTTTTTGCAACAACTCAAAAGAAACAGTTTCACATCTATTTTTTGAATGTATGTATTCAAAGAATATACTGCTAAGATTGTTTAAACAAATCAAGAATCTTTGCGGAATTTCTATTGAATTAAGACCCGAAGAGGTCCTCCTTGGTTTTAAACAGCATGAATATGTTTTAAATTCGATTATTAATATTTGTTTCCTTGTCTATAAAAGTTATGTCTATTCAAGCAAATTGAAAAAATGTCTCCCAAACTATGATGTTTTTATCGAACATCTGAAAAGATATAAACACCTGGAATTATTCTCATCATTTATGTAGGCCTACTCTGTACCAAAATCTAATGCCATAAAGGTGAGATGGAACATAATTAGCCAACTGTTTAATTAGGATAGTCAAGTAAAATTACCCCTTTTGGTATATGTATGTAGGTATGTATGTGTGTATGTGTGTATGTATGTGTGTGTGTGTGTGTGTGTGTGCGTGCGTGCGTGCGTGCGTGCGTGCGTATGTATGTATGCATATTCTATAGGACCATATATATAATTTTATACATAATTTTATTATTTCCAGTTATTTACATGTACTACTATTAAAAGTGAAATTTATATTTTATGTCAAAGGACATACCACTTGAACAAGTAATTTAGCCAAGTGTATAATTTGTTTGGTGGAACCTTATTTTTAAACATTTATACAGTTGTGTTCATTGCAAGAACATTTTTAAATATCAAATACCAGGATAACTCCAACATTTAAAACCAGAAAAATTAAGATTGTATCCCAAGTGCAAAATAATATGATCAGTATGACCTCAATAGGTAGATGTGTGTATATATACGTTTGTTGGTTTGTCTAGGGTCTGGTGCTGATTCTAAGATATCCAGGCACATCCAGACACCATTGGTGCCTATTGGACTGCTACAGTTAGTGACATTTCCATGCAAATGGGAGTAATGCAGAAATGACAGCACACGACATCTCCATGAAAATGGGAGTAATGCAGAAATGACAGTGCTCAACATCTCCATGAAAATGAGAGTAATGCAGAAATGACAGCGCTCGACTTTTCCATGAAAATGGGAGTAATGCAAAAATGACAGTGTTCGACATCTTCATAAAAATGGAAGTAATGCAGAAATGACTGCACTCGACATCTCCATGAAAATGTGAGTAATGCAGAAATGACAGTGCTCGACATCTCCATGAAAATGAGAGCAATGCAGAAATGAAAGCGCTCGACATCTCCATGAAAATGGGAGTAATGCAAACATGACAGCATTCAACATCTTCATAAAAATGAGAGTAATGCAGAAACGACTGCACTCGACATCTCCATGAAAATGTGAGTAATGCAGAAATGACAACACTCGACAACTCCATGAAAATTAGAGTAATGACAGTACTCAACAGCGCTCGATATCTCCATGAAAATGAGAGCAATGCAAAAATGACAGTGTTCGACATCTCCATGAAAATGAGAGTAAAGCAGAAGTGACTGCGACGATATCTCAGTGAAATTTGGAGTAATGCAGAAATTACAGTGCTCGACATCTTCATGAAAAAGAGAGTAATGCAGAAATGACAGCGCTCGACATCTCCATAAAAATGAGAGTAATGCAAAAATGACAGCAGTCGACATCTCTATGAAAATGTGAGTACTGCAGAAATGACAACGCTCGACAACTCCATGGAAATTAGAATAATGCAGAAATGACAGCACTTTTATTTTTTCAAATTCGATTTTCTAGTGTACGCCCGGGCGTACAGGAGTATGCCTGGCTACGCCCCTGGCAGAAATGACAACGCTCGACAACTCCATGAAAATTAGAGTAATGCAGAAGTGGCATCGCTGAACAGTACTTGAATATCTCCATGAAAATGGGAGTAATGCAGAAATGACAGTGCTCGACATCTCCATGAAAATGGGAGTAATGCAAAAATGACAGCGTTCGACATCTTCATAAAAATGGGAGTAATGCAAAATGACAGTGCTCGACATCTCCATGAAAATGAGAGTAACGCAGAAATGACAGATTTTAATTTTGTGAGGATTTATTTAAATAGTGTCAGTTTATTTAAATTGTGTCGATTTATTTAAATATAGTGAATTTAATTAAATTGTTGCACATTTAGTAAAACAAATGTCCATTTATTTAGAATTCACAAACAATTATTTAAATCAAAACCATCTAGTTAAATCGGGAGGATAATAAATTATTATAATCTAAATCGTAAGAATATACTTTAAATCATTGTTTAAATAGTGTCGATTTATTTAAATCGTGTCAATTTATTTAAATATGGTGCAGGCCATGTTAAATAGTGAAAAAAAAATGTTTTCAAGCTAAATTTTTTTTTTTTTTTTACAAACGGCGCAACATTGTTCAATTTCATAATTTCAGTCCATTATATATTTTGAAAAACATCACCAGAACATTGCAGAGAAAATTTATGCAAATGAAGTTTGCTGCAAAATGTTTACAATGTAAATGAGGCCTGCGTCAAAGTAGCAGCAAACATCGCCAAAACATCGCCAGAAGATTACAGCTAAAAGTGTATGCAAATGAAGTGTGCTGAGAAGTTGCAGCACACTTTTACTATGCAAATGAGGTCTGCGGCAAAGTTGCGGTGAACATCACCAGAACCTCATTTGCATATGTGTTTGCTGCAACTTTGCTGCATACTTCATTTGCATGGTAAACGTGTACCGCATCTTCGCCGCAAACTTGTCTGCCGCAGCTTTGCAGCAATGTTTGCCGCAGAGTTGCAGCAAACAGTCGTCAGAAGCCTATGTTTTTGGTAAGGGGGCCTTTTATGGTCTAATATCACTGCTTCAATATTTGTAATTGTTTAAAGTTTTTTGGGGCGGAAAGAATTTGACTTTCAAGTGTACGTCCCATGGCAAGCCAGCGAAAAAAAGAAATTATCGTCCCATGGTTTGTCGCGACAAATACCTGTCCCATGCCATGGTGGTAAGACTGACCTAGGTCAGCACAAGATCGTGCTAGAAGACGATACCCCTTTCAAAAGGCATGTATGGAGAAGTACGACAGCACATTAAGGAGATGCTGGAAGCAGATGCCATTAGAGAATCTGACCAGTCTCATCTAATGTGGTACTTGTTAAGAAAAAGGATGGTTCCCTGCGCTTTTGTTTAAACTGGAGGCATCTAACCAACAAAACACGAAAGGACGCATACATGTTGCCTAGATTTGACGACACGATTGATACCCTGAGTGGATCAAAGTACTTTTCGAAGCTAGATCTTCGATCAGGCTACTATCAGGTGGAAATGGAGGAGTCTTCGAAACCCTATACTGATTTCTCCGTAGGTAATCTCGGATTTTATGAGATGAATCGCATGGGAATGGGACTTTCAAACTCACCTGCCACATTTCAAAGTCTCATTTTCCTTGATGATATTTTAGTATTCTCGAAGACATTCGAAGAACACATTAAACGTCTGGAAGGAGTGTTTTCCAGATTGGAACAACATGGGCTGTTGTTAAAACCCGGCAAATGTGAGTTGTTAAAGAGCTCAATGAACTACTTGGGCCATGTGGTGTCAGAACATGGAATAGCAACTGACCCAGAGAAGACAGCAGCTATCAAGAATTGGAAGCCACCAACCAATATCAAGGAGCTGCGACAATTTCTTGGCATTGCAGGCTATTACAGGCGGTTCGTGAAGAACTTCTCCCAAGTTGCACAACCCCTAAATGCCTTGATGGAGGGTCATGGAACGACAAAAGCTACCAAGAAAGCCAAGAAAAAGTTCAAGAAGAAAGCTGTTGTGTGGAAATGGGGAGAGGACCAACAACATGCATTTGAAACTTTGATAGAAAAATTGACGACACCACCAGTCCTTGGATACGCTGATTATACCAAACCTATGATCCTACACACAGGGATGCCAGTGGATTTAGTTTAGGCGCTGTGCTATACCAGCTGAGGAAGGCAAGGAACGCGTAATAGCATATGCCAGTAGGGGACTGAGACCCAGTGAAAAGAAGTACCCAGCGCACAAGTTGGAGTTTTTAGCACTGAAATGGGCGATTCCGGACAAGTTTCATGACTTCCTCTTTCAGGTCGTAACGGACAACAACCCGTTGACCTATGTGCTAACAACAGCCAAGCTTGATGCCACAGGACACCGCTGGATATCAGCATTAAGCAACTTCCAGTTCACCATCATGTATCGCCCTGGAAAGCTTAATGTTGATGCTGATAGTCTGTCAAGACAACCAGAGTTGATCTTTCCTGATCAGGTTAAAGCAATCTGCCATGCAGTTAAAGCATCACTACCCTTGGTGCACTGTGTTTCGGAAGTTGTAGGTCCTCAACCGGCCGGTGAGGAAATTATAACATCGGAGCCATTTAACCAGATAGACTGGCAGCAGGAACAGAGAAAAGATGTTACCATAGCCAGAGTCTTAGACCACCTTGGATGCGGTTCTCGGCCAAGGGAGGAAGACCTCAGGTGAGAAACTCGCGCTGTACAGAAGTTTCTTCGGGAATGGAATCGCCTTAACGTAGAGGATGACATTCTGTACAGAACCGCCTCCTTTGATGGTCAACAGACAAGACAGTTAGTCATCCCAGAGACTTACAGGAACATTGCCCTGAAAGGCATCCATGATGATGTTGGACATCAAGGCAAGGAGAAGTCTCTGTGGTTGGCTAGACAACGCTTTTTTGGCCTGGCTTGGAAGGCGATGTTAACAGGAAAGTGGAAACCTGTGGCAGATGTATTCGTCGGAAGACACCAGTTAGGGTGGTAGCAGAACTACACCCTATTATGACTACAAGACCAATGGAATTGGTCTGCATGGACTTTCTTAGTCTGGAGAGGTCAAAAGGAGGCTTTGACCATATTCTGGTCATCACGGATCACTTCACTCGGTATGCTCAAGCCATTCCTTGTCGCAACTAGACGGCCCAGACGACTGCCAGAGCCTTGTATGACAATTTCTTCCGATACTAAAGTTTTCCGGAGACACTACACAGTGACCAGGGACGGAATTTTGTCGGGAACGTCATCAAGGAGCTGTGCAAGATCGCCCAGATTAAGAAAACCAGAACTACACCATACCACCCAATGGGTAATGGATCAGCGGAAAGGTTCAACCAGACCTTGTTGAAAATGCTCGGGACCTTGGAAGAGGACCAAAAACAGGATTGGAAATCCTACGTAGCGCCAATGGTCCAGGCATACAACGCAACGAAGAGTGATGCAACTGGTTATTCGCCCCACTATCTCATGTTCAGGTGGCATCTTCGTCTATCAGTAGATGCCTACTTAGGTACTTCAGTAGATGCTGAAGAAGCGGCATCAGAACCACAGACGTATGGCAAGAAGCTGCGAGACAGATTGCAGATTGCGTATGGTGTTGCTGCAAAGGAAGCCAGCAAGAACGGTGTTCAGAACAAGGAGCGATATGACCGCAATGTAAAATAGCAAAATTGAGGAGGGGGACAGAGTCCTGGTAAGGAAAGTCGGTCTGCAAGGGAAGCAGAAGTTGGCAGACAAATGGGACAGGGATCCATATTTGGTACTCACGATGCCAAATAGGGATATCCCTGTATACAGAGTGAAACGCGAGGATGGACAGGGTCCAATGCGGGTGCTACACAGAAATATGCTGCTACCGTTTAGCTCTATTCCCTCTGAGGTTCCATGCCAGATACCAAACTGTAAGGTTGTGTTTAGAAGAAAACCCACCAGAGCCAATCCTCGGAGTACCGACACAGAAAGTTCAAGCTCAGATTCTGAACCCGAACAACATATTCAGATTGGTACTAGACAGAAGAAAAGTCCAGTACGAATTGGACCAGATACCACCTCTCTAACCGAAAGCCATGAAAGTAGCACACTTGAAGATGCAAACATTTAATTGGATGAGAGCAACTTTAACGCGAGTCGCGACAGCGTGTGGGATGTAGATCCAGATTTACTAAGTGGACCAGCTAGACCACCAGAACATCAACCAGAAGGTCCACCAGCACAACTGGAACATCCACCAGATGGTCAACTGGAAGGTCAACCAGAGGGTCTGCCGGTGCAGCAACCGGAGCCAGTACAACTGGAACATCCACCGGAACGTCTACCAGAACGTCCACCGGAAGATCACCCAGATGGTACACTGGTGCAGCAACCGGAGCCACCGAGACGGTCAACCAGAGACCGGCAACCACCAAACCGATTGGGACAGTGGGTTTTGCAGCAGACAGCCACAACACCGAAGCAAGAGCTTTATTATGTATAATGTTAATTTTTACCATTTTCAGTGTATGATGTCAGTATTTGTCGCGACATGTGATGTCGTGAAGATATGATGTACTTGACATGTGTGTATTTTAGAGAGATCAATCTCATTTCCCTTTGAGGTTGCTTTCTCAAGTTAACCCATTATGATGTGTTGACGGGACGTAAAACCCCATTAATTGTTCTGTTTTCCATTTCGCAGATATGTATGGAGATGGATACATTTCAGATAATATTGGTGAACAATTTTAGAATTTATTTCAGCACAGTATATGGATGCTAATCTGTTTTCATTCAGACTTTGGAGTTGGTCCATTTTTGCTGAATTAATATTATTTGCAAAGATAATAAATGTACCTGGTTAAGTCAGTTATGTTGAATATTTTCAGGTATGCTTATTTGTGTTTATTTTATAACTTTTAATTACAGCGCTGACATCTGTTTAAGAAATGTCAGGAGCCATTTCACTGAGCCGGGAAGTATGTAAACCGTGACTTTAATAGTGGTTCAAGGGAGACAACTGCTATAGTTCTCTGTAGTATGTGTACTCATATTTATGTCCCTTATTCCAAAGGTAGATAACTGGCGATGTTCACAGTACTGAGAAATAACTGTCAAAGTTAATGAGACCATTTATCATGAGGTCAATGTATTATTTATATTGTATACGGTTGTCATGTATGTCTTGACAAACTGATTATTGTACGCATACAGCTTGGTTGACAGGAGTGAGTGAGTGAAAACTAACTTAGGTCACCCCTAACACTGCATGGCATGATAACTCAATCTTTGCCTACCTTCTCTAAGAGAAACACCTGATTTCAGTACAGGATGTATTAACATATATTTTAACAATAATCCATAGACTTGTAAAGGTCTGATTGAGAATGTAGTTTTATATATTCTACAGCTATTAGATTCTTGGTAAATATTTGGTTGCAGAACCTAAATAAATATGGATTTGTCTGGTGAGTTCTCGATTGTTTGGTATATTAATGAAATTGCCGCGTTTGTTTAGTTTAAACATATTTATTTTACATCGATTGCGAAACAAGTTATTGCAACTTAGATTAATCACTCTCGATGGCTTCCTGGGTAGAACCAGTACTAAGCAATGTGGATTAATTATCTTGCTCAAGGATAAATAACGTGGCCGCGTTTGTAGACTATATATTTCTGTAATGGCTACAATGACATTCATGTTGTAAGTGTTTGTTAAATGTGATATTTGTATATATTGCAGGCTTTATAATACCCGTATATAAAGAACCCTAAATCATGGATTGGAGTTGTTGAGTTTACCCCCATAAGACCATGGTTACACAACGTTTGCCTCAAGTTGCAATGGTTGGACACGTGTGCCTCAAGTTGCAATGGTTGGACACGTGTGCCTCAATTGAATTGAATTGAATTGGGGTTTTAAGGCGCACCAACACATTACAGGTTATATGGCGCCTAACAGGCATGAACATGCCAGGCTCATCTTCCATGTACATCGAGATAAAATATGGAACATGGGCCTAGAACCTTCTCACCCTGAACTGTAGAGTTGCTGCAAATTCTATCGTAAAAACTCCATTTACGCTGGAGCCACGTTTATTGTTTTTCTGCCACTGCTCTTAGTGATGTGAGCGAGATGGCACCTGAAACAATGCAGGGGTCATGATGAAGACCTTTAATGAGCATGAACAAAAAATGACAAAATGAATATGAATGGGGGCGGGGGGGGGGGGGTGGGGGGGTCCTACCCCTCTGCATGTGACGGTGTGTTTGCAGTGGTTGTATTCTTATTCTACCCCGGCAACCACACGGGGACGTGTGCCTCAAGTTGCAATGGTTGGACACATATGCCTCAAGTTGCAATGGTTAGACACGTGTGTTGCAATGGTTGGACACGTGTGCCTCAAGTTGCAATGGCTGGACACGTGTGTTGCAATGGTTGGACACGTGATCCTCAAGTTGGAATGATTGGACACGTGTGCCTCAAGTTGCAATGGTTGGACACGTGTGCCTCAAGTTGCCAAATACAATTAAAGACGCTTTAATAGAGCATACCGTAAAGATAACAAACAATGAGATAACAAACAATGAAGCCAAATGTCGCTTTTGAAATTGTTATAAGCAATATGCCAAATTAAGAAATTAAATGAATTTTACAACAGATATAAATCATATTGATAAAACATATTGATAAAACATATCGTACCTTAATAGTTGCTATGAATATTACAATATATTATACAACATATAGTTTACTTAAAAGACTATAGAAATCATTCATGTTTTCTAAAATGTTTAAAAATATATAAAAAATAATTGAGCAAAAATTAGCTTCATAATAACATTCCGGGCCTAAAAACACACACATTTCAATGAGTATTAGAAACAAAACCACTTTTAAATCTTTTGAGAATAAAAGTTTACATGTAGTTAACTTTATTTTCAACATCTTATATGGCTGTATTGTTCACTCTTTACCCAGCAGTCTATTGACACTATTATACGAAGTCTTTCGTAATGCGCAACTCCAACCCTGAACAGGTTTTACATTGGTTTTGTGTACGCGGTTTGGAAATTAAGTCTCGTTGCTGCACAGCATAGCATGATATTCTTGCCACAGCGTAAACTTTTCCATCTGCAGGGCAGTTGCTTCTGTCCTGAAACTTGTATGACAGGTGAATTTCCGGGAATTTCCCATCGCACCGTAATCTGGCGGAAATTCCCTTTTGATACTGTTCATTTCATTGCACCAGGTTGTAGAGTTCACTTCCGACCTTGCAGCATCTCTTCTTTTCTATAGAACATATTCCAGTTAATTTTAATTACTCACGTGCGAATCTTAACAGATTTTCTTAGTTTAAATATCTTTTAGAATAGTTGTTTGGTAAGTATTTTGTTTTGACCAATAGTTTGTAAGTATTTTGTTTTGACCAATAGTTTGTAAAACATTTTGTTTGTTTGTTTAAAGTCCCTATCCGCCACCAACAGGCAAACTTTACAGCAAATATACACTTTGTTTCTAAACGAGGAAAACATACATCACCTACATATACTGAAAGGAAAAAGAAACGCATAATGGGTATTTCCGCTATATATTGTACGTTTAATGTGCTACTGCTAATCGATTGGTACAGGGCGACATTAGGCCTGTCTTTACAGGGCGACATTAGGCCTGTTTTTACAGGGCGACATTAGGCCTGTCTTTACAGGGCGACATTATGCCTGTCCTTACAGGGCGACATTAGCCTGTCTTTACAGGGCGACATTAGGCCTGTCTTTACAGGGGACATTAGGCCTGTCCTTACAGGGCGACATTAGACCTGTCCTTACAGGGCGACATTAGGCCTGTCTTTACAGGGTGACATTATGTCTGTCTTTACAGGGCGACATTAGGTATTTACAGGGCGACATAAGGCCTGTCCTTACAGGCCGACATTATACCTGTCCTTACAGGGCGACATTAGGCCTGTCTTTACAGGGCGACATTAGGCCTGTCTTTACAGGGCGACATTGGGCCTGTCCTTACATTGCGACATTAGACCTGTTTTTACAGGTTACAGGGCGACATTAGACCTGTCCTTACAGGGCGACATTAGGCCTGTCTATACAGGGCGACATTAGTTCTGTCTTTACAGGGCGACATTAGGCCTGTCCTTACAGGACGACATTAGGCCTGTCTTTACAGGGCGACACTAGGTCTGTCTTTACAGGGCGACATTAGGCCTGTCTTTACAGGGCGACATTAGGCATGTCCTTTCGGAAAGAAGGTTTAAACAGCACCGATCACACCAATGGTAACCCTTTTAAAGTTTCATTATCGACAGAATGCGCATTTGGCTCAAGCAGGTGAACACGTTGCAATCTCTTAACATTAAACACAATACTGAAATGGCTTGACTTCTTCAAGCGAAACTTCAACATTTATGAATTTTGTGTAACAAAGTATACTTTGAGTAAAAGGTCTACTACGTGACAGAGTTGTCCTTTCTGTAATTAGTTGTAACCCCTTTTTGCACAAAACACGTTGAGATGTATTTGGAATATTACGCGGAATTAGGCGTTTATTATAGTGTAGTATAGGCATTTTTGATTATGCGTTTGTTTTTCTTTTCAGTATATTTTGAGAATCCAAACTCTATAGACACAGTATATAAACAATGTCAGTTCATTAATACTATTCAATAAAGCAGTAATGCAGAAGCGTGAATGAAAGCTCGGCTCGTTAAGTTTGTTTCAGCTAACTATTCTTTTTTTCCCCCCACAGTATCTAGTCCACGAATCAAGCTCGGCTCGTTAAGTTTGGTTCAGTTAACTGTTCTTTTTTTTCAACACAGTATCTAGTCCACGGATCATGTCTGCGGCTTTCTCAGCGGCCATTATTGTAGGTGCGTTAATGTTTCCTGTGGTAATATTAGGGAACACCGACGCGTCTACAACCCTTAGTCCTTTTAAGCCCTTAACACGAAGTTGAGGATCCACAACAGTGGTGGGGTCAGTTTCAGCCCCCATTTTGCATGTACACGTAGGGTGATACACATTTAACGCTAGGTGGCGTACGAAACATTCCCAGTATGCATCCGACCGGAACTCGTGATCGGCGCAGATTGACAACTTCATTTGATTAATATCAACTCCAAGTTTCGCCATTGTTGGTGTTTGTGCAAATTCTTCCCACAGACGGATGCCTTTGACAAGGTCTTCAACGTCCCTTTTATCCGTCAAGTACCTTGGGTCTATAACGGGATAATCAAACGGATCCGTACTGCGCAGGTTTATTGATCCGGTGCTCTTTGGGTGCGACAGGCTTAAGGAAGAGGTGAACCCGTGAATGTTTTCTTTTTCCGCTAAATACTCCTTTGCGACATTTTCCTTTAAATTAAAATCATTGTTAGCAAAGAACCTGCTAAAATAAATAACTTGTATATCCGGGTAAGTGGTTTCTGTTTTAGATTTATCAAAGTGCCAAAATCCAAAGCCTTCGCATAAACAGATCGACATTGGACCAGCACCGAAAACATAATACTGAAGTTGACTCCACCAGCTGTCGGATACCTCTTTGGTTAAACTGTATGGTTTATTTATTTTGCTGAACATGTAGAGCAATTGATGATCTTGTAAATTCTGCCCGACTGGTAGATCTGCGACGACTGGTATACCGAGTTCTTTCAGGTGATCTTTAGGACCAACGCCAGACAGCATGAGCAACTGAGGCGAGTTAATAGCACCAGCCGACAACACAACCTCTTTTCTGGATTTTACAAAATGTTTCCTTCCGTTTCGAATATAATATACACCAGTTGCACGTTTGTCGTCGAAGGCTATCTTTGTTACAAAGCTTCGAACAGCAATGTGAAGGTTTTTCCTGTCAGCAGTGTTTCCAAGATATTCCAGTGCAGTACTACTTCGGACGCCATTTCTAATATTTAATTGAGCCCTACCAAAGCCCTCTGGATTTCCGTTGTTATAATCCACGACTTTATAGCCCATCTCCTGCCCAGCTGTCATTAACAGATCAAGTAGCGGCGTGACACCACCATCTGAAACTGCCAGCGGACCACCAGCGCTGTGATACTCCGACGTCTTCAACTCGTTGATAAGAATATCCTCTGACTTCAAAAAATATGGAAGAACATCTTTATAACTCCATCCTTCGCAACCATTTTCAGCCCATTGGTCGAAATCAAAAGAACTACCTCTTACGTATTGCATTCCATTCAACATGAAACTACCGCCCAGTACCTTCCCACGTGGCCAGTATGATCTCTTCTCGTTCAGTCCGAGACTGGCTTCGGATTGAGGCTCTGTATAATAGTCCCAGTCATGATCAGTATGAAAAAGGCTGAAAATAGCATTAGGTATGTGAAATAGTGGACTTTGGTCATAATGGCCCCCGGCCTCGAGCAGTAATACCTTTGAAGCGTTATCTTCCGATAATCTTGATGCAACAACGGAACCAGCCGAACCACCTCCAACTATGATGTAATCGTATTCCTCATCTACTTGTGTTGCTATGGCAATCGTTTGCTTCCTAAACATTCCCCATTCTGCAACGTACGTGAAAAACAGAGCCATGCCCAGGACGCAAATTGTTTGTTTCAACCACATCGTGTTTGTTGTGCTAAAACATAAAAAATACCCTTATTATATATATACTCGAATGAAAAAAATATACAGGTTTAAACATTGTCAATGTCATACTTACCGTTAAAGACATCACACCAGATTCAAAAGATCACGGACATTTTACAGCTAGAGACGACCACAAACTTGTTAATCATCTACTGTAGAAAATATTTATTGAAGCCCTGACATAATTTTATATAAGACTATTGTTCAAAGACTGTATTTGGAGACCATTTTAGAAGACCCAAATAATGTAAGTTTACACATAATTATTTAATAAATTAACAATATAATATATGTTGTGTTAAACTTAACCAAAATCAATACTAAAAATATTGAAATTAAATCATGCTGGTACTGTTACACATAAAATTTAGAAATAATTAAATCTAAAATGTGTGTGTGTGTGTGTGTGTGTGTGTGTGTGTGTGTGGTGGTGGTGGGTGGGTGGGTGGGTGGGGGGGGGGGGGGGGGGGGGTAGAGTCGTACATGATGGCGTTCAGCAATTCAGGTGTAATCCGCCCATTGATTTTTGCATCGAGTTGTATATGATTTAAATGCCTTGTCGTCATTCATATCTATGCCTAATTAAAAAGAAAAGAAAAAATAACTTACATTCTCATCACAAATGCTGCCAAAAAATCCACAGAAAAGTGGGGGTCATGTATCTTCTAAGAAAGAATTTGTCGGATGAATGAATGGTCCCTTTAAAACATAAACAGTGAGATTCCGTAATATTGTATTCATACGCTCATTTCCATACTAGCAAAAAATAATATTTTTTTTTTAACATGACAATGCTTGAAATATGTAATAAATAAATCAACAATGTGATAAAAACCAAAACTGGCAACTTTAAATTAGTGAAAATGACTCTTTTTTTTCGTGAAAAGAATTGATAATAGTATTTTCTAGTCGTCATTATGCTACCCCAGGCCGATACTTTCTGTGATGCAATGGGTGCGCTACATCTTCAAGTCTCACACCTCTATTATCTCACCTGACAAACGGAAAACAAAAACCTCAATTTTAGGCAATTTTTTATTTAAACAATTGGTGTTCTTTGCTTTAGCATACATCTGCAGCGTAAAAGACAGATGATATAGAAAATCCCATGTTGATATGAGGTTTCTTTCAAATTTCAGAATTGTTTGACCGAAGCACCACAAATATAGCTAGACAGTGTTTCCATAGGGGTCACATAAACATGATAGACTGCTACACATCCGACAATAGCTCAAGTGAAACGGGAAATGCGCAGTGAAGCAGTCTAATAAACTTACGTATTTTATTGTTTTAAATTACTAAACCAACAACAATGTCTGGTGCCCATCTTTGAATCTCAGATGTTGGAAACTGATGTACAATAACCCTGATCAACCCTAGGGCTTGCTGTATGGAATAATTAATCGTGATGTGAGAACTGAACACATAGCAACAACTGGCATTTGAAGCGAGGCAACTATTTGTTTTCTTTTTTGCGCTTAACAATGAACATGTGCTGGTATCAACGCTATAGAGCTTGTGCCAATGAATGAATCTAGTATACCGTACTTGCAGTTTTATATTGACAGTTGCATCCATTATATACTCAGTTGCAAAAGAAAGTGGACACTGAGTTTTGTTTAGATTTAATAGTTTTTTTAGAATTAAATTGACAAATTCCAAAATGAACATGCCATGTTTGGTGCCAAAGTGTTTTATCATTTCATTGCCAATATCATGTTGTCATTTGTTTTTCAATAGGTCGAATCATTAAGTGACTGTCGCTTGATAAAGAGGATAGGGTGTAAAGTAAATTTTTCAAAGTGTGCATTTTCTTTTGCAACTGAGTATATATTACTAAAAGATAATAACGTTGTTACATACACAGTATAGATATGTTCCGAGAACTATAAAGTAAATATTTTTCACACTCTTTAGTGTATATAACAATTAGTGTAAAGGTTAGCACGCTCGACCGGTAATCCGTCCGTGGTTCAATCCCGGCTGTGGTGTGGCCGATATTTAAACGTTACATTTTTAAAATGTTTTGTCACCGCAGTGTACCCTATGCATCTTCACATTTCGTATATCAAAATATACATTTAACATAACGACATACAATATATAACATGCACATTAATATTTTTTCTGATTCAATGTATATCTTCAAGGATTCCAGGTTCAGGGACATGAGGACAG
>JAWPHD010024958.1:0-17667 GCA_037043455.1 Cyrtodaria siliqua | reverse complement strand
CGATATTTAAATAGTCGTTAGGCATTATTTCATTGTGTTGATCTTTATAATTTTACTTGAAATTTTTGGAATGTTTTTTTTTTTTAAATAAACGTTTACACCAGTTCCTCTACGTATTATGACTTGATATGGATTGACTGAATGTTTACAGGAAGGCATTATTTGGACAGTTTATTGTTTTTTGATAAATTTATTGGAAATTTTTCGAATACGTTTTTAAAGAAACATTTTATATCAGTTACTAATTGTCTATACTTATTTTGACTTTGTATGGATACCCGTGAAAAGTCAATTTATTTGGAGTCAAAATATGTTGAGAAAATTGATAATTGATATTATTTTTTCTAAATATTATATTAAAAAACACCAGTTAAAAATATATATCCATATTGTTTACCTAAAGTGGATTTTTTTTATGTTTTATTTGATATTTATTTGTGGAATGTTTACTAAAATAATATGGTTGATATTGTTTATCTTTATTCGCCTTGTAAGTGCCAATTCTTAATGGATGGCGGGAGCTATACAGTACTGCGTCCACCACGATTTAAATAAAAGAAAATAACATCGGCTGTCATATAGCCTAAAAATGTGCTGATACCACCATTTAACGAAAATCTATGTAAATATGTACATGTCTCGACATTATTCATAATTCAAAGGAATTTTGAGCCTATTTGTGATTTTCTTTTTGGTTCATATTTAAGCTGTGCCCACAGTCTATCTCGCAAGCATGCTTGCAGTGCATTTTTAAATGGATTTGCGGCATTTTCAGAGAAGTTCCTACAGTCTTGCCGATAAAGAGCTTAACGACATCAATGTTGGCTGCAGGCCATTGCGACTGCCACTGGTTTAGCACAGTCAGTCTGTTTTCATATAATGCTTTGATAATGCACCTGTAACAAATGAAACAAAAAGGCTACATATTCCGCCTGTTGCACATTATAGATTCTGCAGGCTAAATGAAAATTTTCTGGTGTTTACTGTAAGGTCTCCCTAAGTCGCTAAATAGGTTATGGTGCGCTTTAAATACCTTCCTGGTGCCCGCTTGTTGTGGTTTGCAAAGGTTTGCAAAGTAAGTGGTTCTGCATCATATTATCGCATGAAATTGCAAAGACCATCGCTGATATCATTGGTAGGTTGTTGAAAACAGCTTCAGTTTGAATATATCGCCTTTTCTTCGACTTGCCTTTAATAAGCAACCGTTGTTGTTGCTGTACATGCGGGAAATGATATACTAGTAGCAGGATGTACAGCCGTAGAGCATACATCTTCATTATGCTTTCTCACTGGATGATCGCAGAAAAAATATTATCACTTAAAAATAAATTTCTCAGACTTGAAAACGGGATCTGCATGGAACGATCAAAGCAACTTTCTGGTATAAAAACTATTAATAATGCGAACTGTACAGTTTTAAGAATATTCCAAAACATTCCCAGTAAAATTGTCAAAAAAAAGTTCGTGTCCAATGTGTAAAATATTTATTTGAAAAATATAATTTATAAATTTCTTAACTCAAAATTTCAAGATTTATACATTTTATTCATTTCAAATATTTGTTTTTATGAACATATATGTCACAGATAACTTTAAGGACTAATTTTACTATTTTTAAAAAGCAATCCCGTTTTAGTGATTTTGTTTCAAATTTGCAACTTTTGACCCAAAATATCTCAGTTTTTCCAAATCTCTGATCCTTTAGAATTTTACATATATCTCAGGATATCTTTAGATGAATGAAAACACTTTAAAAACTTCTATTTTGATTAATTGGAAGTGTCAATATTTTCTAATACAATTATTCCAAAAATTAGCGATTTGTATGCTTTTTGTGCTGATTTCCCCCAAAATGGCAAGCTGTATGTTTTGTGTTCATTTCAATTTTTATTTTTTCAGCTGCTTCAGCTCCCTACTGCAATTATAAACATATTTTAAAAATGATTCCAGTTTTTAGTGATTCTTGTTCCAATTTGCATGTTTTTGCCCAAAAATAATGTGTTAAACTACCGCCTCAGAAAAACTATACTGGCTATTTTTTTTTTACTAAAATATATATAAAAGGTAGTAGCGTTTCAAATTTGCCAGCTGAGTTGGTACCGAAAAGTTGAGTAGAAGAACGGATGGCCAGTTTCCTGGGAATGTGTGTGTGTGTATGTAGTTCTAAGGTTTAAATTAAAGTCCGTCCGCCAACGAACACGTCAAGGTTAACCTGACGCGATGGGCACAATAGAGTCTGGACTTTTGAGTTGCTACAACTATAACATGCGAGTATTTATCGCTACGTAGTCCAACTTTTCAGCGATGTAAGTATGACGTTTTTCAGTTATTACCCTTTACACAAAAACACAACTTCCCTTTGTCTATTACTCAAATAAAGGTGTTATAATATGAACAAAAAGTAGGGACTACGGTCTGTACTGAAAATAAACTCTCATAGTTTCGATGTCGTAGGCTCGAATCTTGCTCCAAAAAAATAGAAGGACAACAAATCAGAATTATATCTTTTTATATATTATTTTACATATACACTCAAGAGATATGAAAACGCAACACGGGAATTTCCACTATATATTGTATATACTGCACACTTAATTGTAAATAATATTCCAAAGTAATCCCAAGATGTTTTGTAAAAAAAAAGTTGCATTTAATTAGAGAAAGGACACAACTTTGATATTGTAGACTTTTCATTCGCACTACACCTTTGTAACAAGAACTTCATCAATGTTGAAGTTGCTCTTTGAAAAACTGAGCTAGTTCAGTACTGTATTTAACGTAAATAATTTGCAAAATTTTGCATCCTAATTTTGCTCACATGCCAAACGCGTACTCTGTCAATAATGAAACTTTGAAGGATTACTATTTGCTGTATTATTTGTTGTTTTAGTATTTTTTCTAAAAGGAAAGGTTTTTTGTAGCCAGGAGCCGTTCGATTAAAAGCAGTATATTGTACATACAATACATAGCGGAAATTCCCGTGTTGCGTTTTCATATCTCTTAAAAGCTTTCTTGAGTTGCTACAACTATAACATGGGAGTATTTATTGCTACGGAGTCAAACATTTCAGCGATGTGCGAAATTTAAATAGTCGTTTCGTAAGTATGACGTTTTTCAGTTATTTCCCTTTACACTAAAACACAACTTCCCTTTGTCTATTACTCAAATAAAGGTGTTATAATATGAACAAAAAGTAGGGACTACGGTCTGTACTGAAAATAAACTCTCATAGTTTCGATGTCGTAGGATCGAATCTTGCTCCAAGAAAAATAGAAGGACAACAAATGAGAATTATATCTTTTTATATATTATTTTACATATATATACTAGACCTATTTCTATAGAAGAGCTCTCAATAAAAGGTCTGCAGCATTTTTACGTATATTAATTTGGGTTTGCTGAGTTCGATTCTTGACAAGAAAGGCATTATTTCATTGTGTTGATCTTTATAATTTTACTTGAAATTTTTGGAATGTTTTTTTTTTTAAAATAAACGTTTACACCAGTTCCTCTACGTATTTTGACTTGATATGGATTGACTGAATGTTTACAGGAAGGCATTATTTGGACAGTTTATTGTTTTTTGATAAATTTATTGGGAATTTTTCGAATACGTTTTTAAAGAAACATTTTATATCAGTTACTAATTGTCTCTACTTATTTTGACTTTGTATGGATACCCGTGTAAAGTCAATTTATTTGGAGTCAAAATATGTTGAGAAAATTGATAATTGATATTATTTTTTTTAAATATTATATTAAAAAACACCAGTTAAAAATATATATCCATATTGTTTACCTAAAGTAGATTTTTTTTATGTTTTATTTGATATTTATTTTTGGAATGTTTACTAAAATAATATGGTTGATATTGTTTATTTATTCGCCTTGTAAGTGCCAATTCTGAATGGATGGCGGAAGCTATACAGTACTGCGTCCACCACGATTTAAATAAAAGAAAATAACATCGGCTGTCATAGCCTAAAAATGTGCTGATACCACCATTTAACGAAAATCTTTGTAAATATGTACATGTCTCGACATTATTCATAATTCAAAGGAATTTTGAGCCTCTTTGTGATTTTCTTTTTGGTTCATATTTAAGCTGTGCCCACAGTCCATCTCGCAAGCATGCTTGCAGTGCATTTTTAAATGGATTTGCGGCATTTTCAGAGAAGTTCCTACAGTCTTGCCGATAAAGAGCTTAACGACATCAATGTTGGCTGCAGGCCATTGCGACTGCCACTGGTTCAGCACAGTCAGTCTGTTTTCATATAATGCTTTGATAATGCACCTGTAACAAATGAAACAAAAAGGCTACATATTCCGCCTGTTGCACATTATAGATTCTGCAGGCTAAATGAAAATTTTCTGGTGTTTACTGTAAGGTCTCCCTTAGTCGCTAAATAGGTTATGGTGCGCTTTAAATACCTTCCTGGTGCCCGCTTGTTGTGGTTTGCAAAGGTTTGCAAAGTAAGTGGTTCTGCATCATATTATCGCATGAAATGGCAAAGACCATCGCTGATATCATTGGAAAACAGCTTCAGTTTGAATATATCGCCTTTTCTTCGACTTGCCTTTAATAAGCAACCGTTGTTGTTGCTGTACATGCGGGAAATGATATACTAGTAGCAGGATGTACAGTCGTAGAGCATACATCTTCATTATGCTTTCTCACTGGATGATCGCAGAAAAAATATTATCACTTAAAAATAAATTTCTCAGACTTGAAAACGGAATCTGCATGGAACGATCAAAGCAATTTTCTGGTATAAAAACTATTAATAATGCGAACTGTACAGTTTTAAGAATATTCCAAAACATTCCCAGTAAAATTGTTTAAAAAAAAAGTTCGTGTCCAATGTGTAAAATATTTATTTGAAAAATATAATTTATAAATTTCTTAACTCAAAATTTCAAGATTTATACATTTTATTCATTTCAAATATTTGTTTTCATGAACATATATGTCACAGATAACTTTAAGGACTAATTTTACTATTTTTAAAAAGCAATCCCGTTTTAGTGATTTTGTTTCAAATTTGCAACTTTTGACCCAAAATATCTCAGTTTTTCCAAATCTCTGATCCTTTAGAATTTTACATATATCTCAGGATATCTTTAGATGAATGAAAACACTTTAAAAACTTCTATTTTGATTAATTGAGTGTCAATATTTTCTAATACAATTATTCCAAAAATCAGCGATTTGTATGCTGTTTGTGCTGATTTCCCCCAAAATGGCAAGCTGTATGTATTGTGTTCATTTCAAACATAATTTTTATTTTTTCAGCTGCTTCAGCTCCCTACTGCAATTATAAACATATTTTAAAAATGATTCCAGTTTTTAGTGATTCTTGATCCAATTTGCATGTTTTTGCCCAAAAATAATGTGTTAAACTACCGCTTCAGAAAAACTATACTGGCTGTTTCTTTTTTACTAAAATATATATAAAAGGTAGTAGCGTTTCAAATTTGCCAGCTGAGTTGGTACCGAAAAGTTGAGTAGAAGAACGGATGGCCAGTTTCCTGGAAATGTGTGTGTATGTAGTTCTAAGGTTTAAATTAAAGTCCGTCCGCCAACGAACACGTCAAGGTTAACCTGACGCGATGGGCACAATAGAGTCTGGACTATTGAGTTGCTACAACTCTAACATGCGAGTATTTACTAGACCTATTTCTATAGAAGAGCTCTCAATAAAAGGTCTGCAGCATTTTTACGTATATTAGTTTGGGTTTGCTGAGTTCGATTCTTGACAAGAAAGGCATTATTTCATTGTGTTGATCTTTATAATTTTACTTGAAATTTTTGGAATGTTTTTTTTTTTAAAATAAACGTTTACACCAGTTCCTCTACGTATTTTGACTTGATAGGGATTGACTGAATGTTTACAGGAAGGCATTATTTGGACAGTTTATTGTTTTTTGATAAATTTATTGGGAATTTTTCGAATACGTTTTTAAAGAAACATTTTATATCAGTTACTAATTGTCTCTACTTATTTTGACTTTGTATGGATACCCGTGAAAAGTCAATTTATTTGGAGTCAAAATATGTTGAGAAAATTGATAATTGATATTATTTTTTTTTAAATATTATATTAAAAAACACCAGTTAAAAATATATATCCATATTGTTTACCTAAAGTGGGTTTTTTTTATGTTTTATTTGATATTTATTTGTGGAATGTTTACTAAAATAATATGGTTGGTATTGTTTATCTTTATTCGCCTTGTAAGTGCCAATTCTTAATGGATGGCGGGAGCTATACAGTACTGCGTCCACCACGATTTAAATAAAAGAAAATAACATCGGCTGTCATATAGCCTAAAAATGTGCTGATACCACCATTTAACGAAAATCTTTGTAAATATGTACATGTCTCGACATTATTCATAATTCAAAGGAATTTTTAGCCTATTTGTGATTTTCTTTTTGGTTCATATTTAAGCTGTGCCCACGTCCATCTCGCAAGCATGCTTGCAGTGCATTTTTAAATGGATTTGCGGCATTTTCAGAGAAGTTCCTACAGTCTTGCCGATAAAGAGCTTAACGACATCAATGTTGGCTGCAGGCCATTGCGACTGCCACTGGTTTAGCACAGTCAGTCTGTTTTCATATAATGCTTTGATAATGCACCTGTAACAAATGAAACAAAAAGGCTACATATTCCGCCTGTTGCACATTATAGATTCTGCAGGCTAAATGAAAATTTTCTGGTGTTTACTGTAAGGTCTCCCTAAGTCGCTAAATAGGTTATGGTGCGCTTTAAATACCTTCCTGGTGCCCGCTTGTTGTGGTTTGCAAAGGTTTGCAAAGTAAGTGGTTCTGCATGAAATGGCAAAGACCATCGCTGATATCATTGGTAGGTTGTTGAAAACAGCTTCAGTTTGAATATATCGCCTTTTCTTCGACTTGCCTTTAATAAGCAACCGTTGTTGTTGCTGTACATGCGGGAAATGATATACTAGTAGCAGGATGTACAGCCGTAGAGCATACATCTTCATTATGCTTTCTCACTGGATGATCGCAGAAAAAATATTATCACTTAAAAATAAATTTCTCAGACTTGAAAACGGGATCTGTATGGAACGATCAAAGCAACTTTCTGGTATAAAAACTATTAATAATGCGAACTGTACAGTTTTAAGAATATTCCAAAACATTCCCAGTAAAATTGTCAAAAAAAAGTTCGTGTCCAATGTGTAAAATATTTATTTGAAAAATATAATTTATAAATTTCTTAACTCAAAATTTCAAGATTTATACATTTTATTCATTTCAAATATTTGTTTTCATGAACATATATGTCACAGATAACTTTAAGGACTAATTTTACTATTTTTAAAAAGCAATCCCGTTTTAGTGATTTTGTTTCAAATTTGCAACTTTTGACCCAAAATATCTCAGTTTTTCCAAATCTCTGATCCTTTAGAATTTTACATATATCTCAGGATATCTTTAGATGAATGAAAACACTTTAAAAACTTCTATTTTGATTAATTGGAAGTGTCAATATTTTCTAATACAATTATTCCAAAAATCAGCGATTTGTATGCTTTTGTGCTGATTTCCCCCAAAATGGCAAGCTGTATGTATTGTGTTCATTTCAAACATAATTTTTATTTTTTCAGCTGCTTCAGCTCCCTACTGCAATTATAAACATATTTTAAAAATGATTCCAGTTTTTAGTGATTCTTGTTCCAATTTGCATGTTTTTGCCCAAAAATAATGTGTTACCGCTTCAGAAAAATTATACTGGCTATTTTTTTTTTACTAAAATATATATAAAAGGTAGTAGCGTTTCAAATTTGCCAGCTGAGTTGGTACCGAAAAGTTGAGTAGAAGAACGGATGGCCAGTTTCCTGGGAATGTGTGTGTGTGTATGTAGTTCTAAGGTTTAAATTAAAGTCCGTCGGCCAACGAATACGTCAAGGTTAACCTGACGCGATGGGCACAATAGAGTCTGGACTTTTGAGTTGCTACAACTATAACATGCGAGTATTTATCGCTACGTAGTCCAACTTTTCAGCGATGTGCGATATTTAAATAGTCGTTTCGTAAGTATGACGTTTTTCAGTTATTTCCCTTTACACAAAAACACAACTTCCCTTTGTCTATTACTCAAATAAAGGTGTTATAATATGAACAAAAAGTAGGGACTACGGTCTGTACTGAAAATAAACTCTCATAGTTTCGATGTCGTAGGCTCGAATCTTGCTCCAAAAAAATATAAGGACCACAAATCAGAATTATATCTTTTTATATATTATTTTACATATACACTCAAGAGATATGAAAACGCAACACGGGAATTTCCACTATATATTGTATATACTGCACACTTAATTGTAAATAATATTCCAAAGTAATCCCAAGATGTTTTGTAAAAAAAAAAGTTGCATTTAATTAGAGAAAGGACACAACTTTGATATTGTAGACTTTTCATTCGCACTACACCTTTGTAACAAGAACTTCATAAATGTTGAAGTTGCTCTTTGAAAAACTGAGCTAGTTCAGTACTGTATTTAACGTAAATAATTTGCAAAATTTTGCATCCTAATTTTGCTCACATGCCAAACGCGTACTCTGTCAATAATGAAACTTTGAAGGATTACTATTTGCTGTATTATTTGTTGTTTTAGTATTTTTTCTAAAAGGAAAGGTCTTTTGTAGCCAGGAGCCGTTCAATTAAAAGCAGTATATTGTACATACAATACATAGCGGAAATTCCCAAGTTGCGTTTTCATATCTCTTAAAAGCTTTCTTGAGTTGCTACAACTATAACATGGGAGTATTTATTGCTACGGAGTCAAACATTTCAGCGATGTGCGAAATTTAAATAGTCGTTTCGTAAGTATGACGTTTTTCAGTTATTTCCCTTTACACTAAAACACAACTTCCCTTTGTCTATTACTCAAATAAAGGTGTTATAATATGAACAAAAAGTAGGGACTACGGTCTGTACTGAAAATAAACTCTCATAGTTTCGATGTCGTAGGATCGAATCTTGCTCCAAGAAAAATAGAAGGACAACAAATGAGAATTATATCTTTTTATATATTATTTTACATATATATACTAGACCTATTTCTATAGAAGAGCTCTCAATAAAAGGTCTGCAGCATTTTTACGTATATTAATTTGGGTTTGCTGAGTTCGATTCTTGACAAGAAAGGCATTATTTCATTGTGTTGATCTTTATAATTTTACTTGAAATTTTTGGAATGTTTTTTTTTTTAAAATAAACGTTTACACCAGTTCCTCTACGTATTTTGACTTGATATGGATTGACTGAATGTTTACAGGAAGGCATTATTTGGACAGTTTATTGTTATTTGATAAATTTATTGGGAATTTTTCGAATACGTTTTTAAAGAAACATTTTATATCAGTTACTAATTGTCTCTACTTATTTTGACTTTGTATGGATACCCGTGAAAAGTCAATTTATTTGGAGTCAAAATATGTTGAGAAAATTGATAATTGATATTATTTTTTCTAAATATTATATTAAAAAACACCAGTTAAAAATATATATCCATATTGTTTACCTAAAGTGGATTTTTTTTATGTTTTATTTGATATTTATTTTTGGAATGTTTACTAAAAGAATATGCATGATATTGTTTATCTTTATTCGCCTTGTAAGTGCCAATTCTGAATGGATGGCGGGAGCTATACAGTACTGCGTCCACCACGATTTAAATAAAAGAAAATAACATCGGCTGTCATATAGCTTAAACATGTGCTGATACCACCATTTAACGAAAATCTTTGTAAATATGTACATGTCTCGACATTATTCATAATTCAAAGGAATTTTGAGCCTCTTTGTGATTTTCTATTTGGTTCATATTTAAGCTGTGCCCACAGTCCATCTCGCAAGCATGCTTGCAGTGCATTTTTAAATGGATTTGCGGCATTTTCATAGAAGTTCCTACAGTCTTGTTTTATATATATAATTGCCGATAAAGAGCTTAACGACATCAATGTTGGCTGCAGGCCATTGCGACTGCCACTGGTTTAGCACAGTCAGTCTGTTTTCATATAATGGTTTGATAATGCACCTGAAACAAAAAGGCTACATATTCAGCCTGTTGCACATTATAGATTCTGCAGGCTAAATGAACATTTTCTGGTGTTTACTGTAAGGTCTCCCTAAGTCGCTAAATAGGTTATGGTGCGCTTTAAATACCTTCCTGGTGCCCGCTTGTTGTGGTTTGCAAAGGTTTGCAAAGTAAGTGGTTCTGCATCATATTATCGCATGAAATGGCAAAGACCATCGCTGATATCATTGGTAGGTTGTTGAAAACAGCTTCAGTTTGAATATATCGCCTTTTCTTCGACTTGCCTTTTATAATAAGCAACCGTTGATGTGCTGTACATGCGGGAAATGATATACTAGTAGCAGGATGTACAGCCGTTGAGCATACATCTTCATTATGCTTTCTCACTGGATGATCGCAGAAAAAATATTATCACTTAAAAATAAATTTCTCAGACTTGAAAACGGGATCTGCATGGAACGATCAAAGCAACTTTCTGGTATAAAAACTATTAATAATGCGAACTGTACAGTTTTAAGAATATTCCAAAACATTCCCAGTAAAATTGTCAAAAAAAAGTTCGTGTCCAATGTGTAAAATATTTATTTGAAAAATATAATTTATAAATTTCTTAACTCAAATTTCAAGATTTATACATTTTATTCATTTCAAATATTTGTTTTCATGAACATGTATGTCACAGATAACTTTAAGGACTAATTTTACTATTTTTTAAAAAGCAATCCCGTTTTAGTGATTTTGTTTCAAATTTGCAAATTTTGACCCAAAATATCTCAGTTTTTCCAAATCTCTGATCCTTTAGAATTTTACATATATCTCAGGATATCTTGAATGAAAACACTTTAAAAACTTCTATTTTGATTAATTGGACGTGTCAATATTTTTTAATACAATTATTCCAAAAATCAGCGATTTGTATGCTTTTTGTGCTGATTTCCCCCAAAATGGCAAGCTGTATGTATTGTGTTCATTTCAAACATAATTTTTATTTTTTCAGCTGCTTCAGCTCCCTACTGCAATTATAAACATATTTTAAAAATGATTCCAGTTTTTAGTGATTTTTATTCCAATTTGCATGTTTTTGCCCAAAAATAATGTGTTAAACTACCGCTTCAGAAAAACTATACTGGCTATTTCTTCTTTACTAAAATATATAGCGTTTCAAATTTGCCACCGAAAAGTTGAGTAGAAGAACGGATGGACAGTTTCCTGGGAATGTGTGTGTGTGTATGTAGCTCTAAGGTTTAAATTAAAGTCCGTCCGCCAACGAACACGTCAAGGTTAACCTGACGCGATGGGCACAATAGAGTCTGGACTTTTGAGTTGCTACAACTATAACATGCGAGTATTTATCGCTACTGAGTCCAACTTTTCAGCGATGTGCAATATTTAAATAGTCGTTTCGTAAGTATGACGTTTTTCAGTTATTTCCCTTTACACAAAAACACAACTTCCCTTTGTCTATTAAATCACAACAAATCAGAATTATATCTTTTTATATATTATTTTACATATACACTCAAGAGATATGAAAACGCAACACGGGAATTTCCACTATATATTGTACATACTGCACACTTAATTGTAAATAATATTCCAAAGAAATCCCTAGATGTTTTGTAAAAAAAAAAGTTGCATTTAATTAGAGAAAGGACACAACTTTGATATTGTAGAAGTTTCATTCGCACTACACCTTTGTAACAAGAACTTCATAAATGTTGAAGTTGCTCTTTGAAAAACTGAGCTAGTTCAGTACTGTATTTAACGTAAATAATTTGCAAAATTTTGCATCCTAATTTTGCTCACATGCCAAACGCGTACTCTGTCAAAAATGAAACTTTGAAGGATTACTATTTGCTGTATTATTTGTTGTTTTAGTATTTTTTCTAAAAGGAAAGGTCTTTCGTAGCCAGGAGCCGTTCGATTAAAAGCAGTATATTGTACATACAATACATAGCGGAAATTCCCGTGTTGCGTTTTCATATCTCTTAAAAGCTTTCTTGAGTTGCTACAACTATAATATGGGAGTATTTATTGCTACGGAGTCCAACATTTCAGCGATGTGCGATATTTAAATAGTCGTTTCGTAAGTATGACGTTTTTCAGTTATTTCCCTTTACACTAAAACACAACTTCCCTTTGTCTATTACTCAAATAAAGGTGTTATAATATGAACAAAAAGTAGGGACTACGGTCTGTACTAAAAATAAACTCTCATAGTTTCGATGTCGTAGGATCGAATCTTGCTCCAAGAAAAATAGAAGGACAACAAATCAGAATTATATCTTTTTATATATTATTTTACATATATATACTAGACCTATTTCTATAGAAGAGCTCTCAATAAAAGGTCTGCAGCATTTTTACGTATATTAATTTGGGTTTGCTGAGTTCGATTCTTGACAAGAAAGTCATTATTTCATTGTGTTGATCTTTATAATTTTACTTGAAATTTTTGGAATGTTTTTTTTTTTTAAATAAACGTTTACACCAGTTCCTCTACGTATTATGACTTGATATGGATTGACTGAATGTTTACAGGAAGGCATTATTTGGACAGTTTTTTTTTTTTGATAAATTTATTGGGAATTTTTCGAATACGTTTTTAAAGAAACATTTTATATCAGTTACTAATTGTCTCTACTTATTTTGACTTTGTATGATACCCGTGAAAAGTCAATATGTTGAGAAAATTGATAATTGATATTATTAAAAAATATATATCCATATTGTTTACCTAAAGTGGATTTTTTTTATGTTTTATTTGATATTTATTTTTGGAATGTTTACTAAAAGAATATGGTTGATATTGTTTATCTTTATTCGCCTTGTAAGTTCCAATTCTGAATGGATGGCGGGAGCTATACAGTACTGCGTCCACCACGATTTAAATAAAAGAAAATAACATCGGCTGTCATATAGCTTAAAAATGTGCTGATACCACCATTTAACGAAAATCTTTGTAAATATGTACATGTCTCGACATTATTCATAATTCAAAGGAATTTTGAGCCTCTTTGTGATTTTCTATTTGGTTCATATTTAAGCTGTGCCCACAGTCCATCTCGCAAGCATGCTTGCAGTGCATTTTTAAATGGATTTGCGGCATTTTCAGAGAAGTTCCTACAGTCTTGTTTTATATATATAATTGCCGATAAAAGGCTAAACGACATCAATGTTGGCTGCAGGCCATTGCGACTGCCACTGGTTTAGCACAGTCAGTCTGTTTTCATATAATGCACCTGTAACAAATAAAACAAAAAGGCTACATATTCCGCCTGTTGCACATTATAGATTCTGCAGGCTAAATGAAAATTTTCTGGTGTTTACTGTAAGGTCTCCCTTAGTCGCTAAATAGGTTATGGTGCGCTTTAAATACCTTCCTGGTGCCCGCTTGTTGTGGTTTGCAAAGGTTTGCAAAGTAAGTGGTTCTGCATCATATTATCGCATGAAATGGCAAAGACCATCGCTGATATCATTGGTAGGTTGTTGAAAACAGCTTCAGTTTGAATATATCGCCTTTTCTTCGACTTGCCTTTAATAAGCAACCGTTGTTGTTGCTGTACATGCGGGAAATGATATACTAGTAGCAGGATGTACAGTCGTAGAGCATACATCTTCATTATGCTTTCTCACTGGATGATCGCAGAAAAAATATTATCACTTAAAAATAAATTTCTCAGACTTGAAAACGGAATCTGCATGGAACGATCAAAGCAATTTTCTGGTATAAAAACTATTAATAATGCGAACTGTACAGTTTTAAGAATATTCCAAAACATTCCCAGTAAAATTGTTTAAAAAAAAAGTTCGTGTCCAATGTGTAAAATATTTATTTGAAAAATATAATTTATAAATTTCTTAACTCAAAATTTCAAGATTTATACATTTTATTCATTTCAAATATTTGTTTTCATGAACATATATGTCACAGATAACTTTAAGGACTAATTTTACTATTTTTAAAAAGCAATCCCGTTTTAGTGATTTTGTTTCAAATTTGCAACTTTTGACCCAAAATATCTCAGTTTTTCCAAATCTCTGATCCTTTAGAATTTTACATATATCTCAGGATATCTTTAGATGAATGAAAACACTTTAAAAACTTCTATTTTGATTAATTGAGTGTCAATATTTTCTAATACAATTATTCCAAAAATCAGCGATTTGTATGCTGTTTGTGCTGATTTCCCCCAAAATGGCAAGCTGTATGTATTGTGTTCATTTCAAACATAATTTTTATTTTTTCAGCTGCTTCAGCTCCCTACTGCAATTATAAACATATTTTAAAAATGATTCCAGTTTTTAGTGATTCTTGTTCCAATTTGCATGTTTTTGCCCAAAAATAATGTGTTAAACTACCGCTTCAGAAAAACTATACTGGCTATTTCTTTTTTACTAAAATATATATAAAAGGTAGTAGCGTTTCAAATTTGCCAGCTGAGTTGGTACCGAAAAGTTGAGTAGAAGAACGGATGGCCAGTTTCCTGGAAATGTGTGTGTATGTAGTTCTAAGGTTTAAATTAAAGTCCGTCCGCCAACGAACACGTCAAGGTTAACCTGACGCGATGGGCACAATAGAGTCTGGACTATTGAGTTGCTACAACTCTAACATGCGAGTATTTACTAGACCTATTTCTATAGAAGAGCTCTCAATAAAAGGTCTGCAGCATTTTTACGTATATTAATTTGGGTTTGCTGAGTTCGATTCTTGACAAGAAAGGCATTATTTCATTGTGTTGATCTTTATAATTTTACTTGAAATTTTTGGAATGTTTTTTTTTTTTAAATAAACGTTTACACCAGTTCCTCTACGTATTATGACTTGATATGGATTGACTGAATGTTTACAGGAAGGCATTATTTGGACAGTTTATTGTTTTTTGATAAATTTATTGGGAATTTTTCGAATACGTTTTTAAAGAAACATTTTATATCAGTTACTAATTGTCTCTACTTATTTTGACTTTGTATGATACCCGTGAAAAGTCAATTTATTTGGAGTCAAAATATGTTGAGAAAATTGATAATTGATATTATTAAAAAAAAATATATCCATATTGTTTACCTAAAGTGGATTTTTTTTATGTTTTATTTGATATTTATTTTTGGAATGTTTACTAAAAGAATATGGTTGATATTGTTTATCTTTATTCGCCTTGTAAGTGCCAATTCTGAATGGATGGCGGGAGCTATACAGTACTGCGTCCACCACGATTTAAATAAAAGAAAATAACATCGGCTGTCATATAGCTTAAAAATGTGCTGATACCACCATTTAACGAAAATCTTTGTAAATATGTACATGTCTCGACATTAATCATAATTCAAAGGAATTTTGAGCCTCTTTGTGATTTTCTATTTGGTTCATATTTAAGCTGTGCCCACAGTCCATCTCGCAAGCATGCTTGCAGTGCATTTTTAAATGGATTTGCGGCATTTTCAGAGAAGTTCCTACAGTCTTGTTTTATATATATAATTGCCGATAAAGAGCTAAACGACATCAATGTTGGCTGCAGGCCATTGCGACTGCCACTGGTTTAGCACAGTCAGTCTGTTTTCATATAATGCACCTGTAACAAATGAAACAAAAAGGCTACATATTCCGCCTGTTGCACATTATAGATTCTGCAGGCTAAATGAAAATTTTCTGGTGTTTACTGTAAGGTCTCCCTAAGTCGCTAAATAGGTTATGGTGCGCTTTAAATACCTTCCTGGTGTTCGCTTGTTGTGGTTTGCAAAGGTTTGCAAAGTAAGTGGTTCTGCATCATATTATCGCATGAAATGGCAAAGACCATCGCTGATATCATTGGTAGGTTGTTGAAAACAGCTTCAGTTTGAATATATCGCCTTTTCTTCGACTTGCCTTTAATAAGCAACCGTTGTTGTTGCTGTACATGCGGGAAATGATATACTAGTAGCAGGATGTACAGTCGTAGAGCATACATCTTCATTATGCTTTCTCACTGGATGATCGCAGAAAAAATATTATCACTTAAAAATAAATTTCTCAGACTTGAAAACGGAATCTGCATGGAACGATCAAAGCAATTTTCTGGTATAAAAACTATTAATAATGCGAACTGTACAGTTTTAAGAATATTCCAAAACATTCCCAGTAAAATTGTTTAAAAAAAAAGTTCGTGTCCAATGTGTAAATATTTATTTGAAAAATATAATTTATAAATTTCTTAACTCAAAATTTCAAGATTTATACATTTTATTCATTTCAAATATTTGTTTTCATGAACATATATGTCACAGATAACTTTAAGGACTAATTTTACTATTTTTAAAAAGCAATCCCGTTTTAGTGATTTTGTTTCAAATTTGCAACTTTTGACCCAAAATATCTCAGTTTTTCCAAATCTCTGATCCTTTAGAATTTTACATATATCTCAGGATATCTTTAGATGAATGAAAACACTTTAAAAACTTCTATTTTGATTAATTGAGTGTCAATATTTTCTAATACAATTATTCCAAAAATCAGCGATTTGTATGCTGTTTGTGCTGATTTCCCCCAAAATGGCAAGCTGTATGTATTGTGTTCATTTCAAACATAATTTTTATTTTTTCAGCTGCTTCAGCTCCCTACTGCAATTATAAACATATTTTAAAATTGACTCCAGTTTTTAGACATTCTTGTTCCAATTTGCATGTTTTTGCCCAAAAATAATGTGTTAAACTACCGCTTCAGAAAAACTATACTGGCTATTTCTTTTTTACTAAAATATATATAAAAGGTAGTAGCGTTTCAAATTTGCCAGCTGAGTTGGTACCGAAAAGTTGAGTAGAAGAACGGATGGCCAGTTTCCTGGAAATGTGTGTGTATGTAGTTCTAAGGTTTAAATTAAAGTCCGTCCGCCAACGAACACGTCAAGGTTAACCTGACGCGATGGGCACAATAGAGTCTGGACTATTGAGTTGCTACAACTGTAACATGCGAGTATTTACTAGACCTATTTCTATAGAAGAGCTCTCAATAAAAGGTCTGCAGCATTTTTACGTATATTAATTTGGGTTTGCTGAGTTCGATTCTTGACAAGAAAGGCATTATTTCATTGTGTTGATCTTTATAATTTTACTTGAAATTTTTGGAATGTTTTTTTTTTTTAAATAAACGTTTACACCAGTTCCTCTACGTATTATGACTTGATATGGATTGACTGAATATTTACAGGAAGGCATTATTTGGACAGTTTATTGTTTTTTGATAAATTTATTGGGAATTTTTCGAATACGTTTTTAAAGAAACATTTTATATCAGTTACTAATTGTCTCTACTTATTTTGACTTTGTATGATACCCGTGAAAAGTCAATTTATTTGGAGTCAAAATATGTTGAGAAAATTGATAATTGATATTATTAAAAAAATATATATCCATATTGTTTACCTAAAGTGGATTTTTTTTATGTTTTATTTGATATTTATTTTTGGAATGTTTACTAAAAGAATATGGTTGATATTGTTTATCTTTATTCGCCTTGTAAGTGCCAATTCTGAATGGATGGCGGGAGCTATACAGTACTGCGTCCACCACGATTTAAATAAAAGAAAATAACATCGGCTGTCATATAGCTTAAACATGTGC
>JAWPHD010024957.1:0-17673 GCA_037043455.1 Cyrtodaria siliqua | reverse complement strand
TTTGTCCAAGGTAACGGCTCTTGTAAAGGGAGCATTTTCTCCATTTGTTCAAGGTAACAGCTCTTATAAGTGAGCATTTTCCCTATTTGTCCAAGGTAACGTCTCTTGTAAAGTGAGCATTTTCACTATTTGTTCAAGGTAACAGCTCTTGTAAAGTGAGCATTTTCTCCATTTGTTCAAGGTAACAGCTCTTGTAAAGTGAGCATTTTCACTATTTGTTCAAGGTAACAGCTCTTGTAAAGTGAGCATTTTCACTATTTGTTCAATGTAACAGCTCTTGTAAAGTGAGCATTTTCCCTATTTGTCCAAGGTAACGGCTCTTGTAAAGGGAGCATTTTCTCCATTTGTTCAAGGTAACAGCTCTTATAAAGTGAGCATTTTCCCTATTTGTCCAAGGTAACGTCTCTTGTAAAGTGAGCATTTTCCCTATTTGTCCAAGGTAACGTCTCTTGTAAAGTGAGCATTTTCCCTATTTGTTCAAGGTAACGTCTCTTGTAAAGTGAGCATTTTCACTATTTGTTCAAGGTAACAGCTCTTGTAAAGTGAGCATTTTCTCCATTTGTTCAAGGTAACAGCTCTTATAAAGTGAGCATTTTCACTATTTGTTCAAGGTAACAGCTCTTGTAAAGTGAGCATTTTCCCTATTTGTCCAAGGTAACAGCTCTTGTAAAGGGAGCATTTTCTCCATTTGTTCAAGGTAACAGCTCTTATAAAGCGAGCATTTTCCCTCTTTGTCCAAGGTAACGGCTCTTGTAAAGTGAGCATTTTCCCTATTTGTTCAAGGTAACAGCTCTTGTAAAGGGATTTTTTCCTATTTGTTCAATGTAACTAACAGCTCTTGTAAAGTGAACATTTTCCCTCTTTGTCCAAGGTAACAGCTCTTGTAAAGGGAACATTTTCCCAATTTGTTCAAGGTAACGGCTCTTGTAAAGTGAGCATTTTCCCAATTTGTCCAAGGTAACAGCTCTTGTAAAGTGAACATTTTCATATTTGTTCAAAGTAACGGCTCTTGTAAAGTGAGCATTTTCCCTATTTGTCCAAGGTAACGGCTCTTGTAAAGTGAGCATTTCCCCTATTTTTCCAAGATAACGGCTCTTTTAAAGTGAGCATTTTCCCTATTTGTCCAAGGTTACGTCTCTTGTAAAGTGAGCATTTTCTCTATTTGTCCAAGGTAACGGCTCTTGTAAAGTGAGCATTTTCCCTATTTGTCCAAGGTAACGGCTCTTGTAAAGTGAGCATTTTCCCTATTTGTCCATGGTAACGGCTCTTGTAAAGTGAGCATTTTCCCTATTTGTCCAAGGTAACGGCTCTTGTAAATGAGCATTTTTCCTATTTGTCCAAGGTAACGGCTCTTGTTAAGTGAGAATTTTCCCTATTTGTCCAAGGAAACGGCTCTTGTAAAATGAGCATTTTCCCTATTTGTCCAAGTTAACGGCTCTTGTACAGTGAGCATTTTTCCTATTTGTCCAAGGTAACGGCTCTTGTAAAGTGAGAATTTTGCCTATTTGTCCAAGGTAAAGGCTCTTGTTAAGTGAGCATTTTTCCTATTTGTTGAGCCAGAGCCGAGTAAACATTCTCGCCTCTCGCCGCTACGGGTTCGAATCGCACTGGGAGCTCGACTCGTAAGTGAGGAAGTGTCGATTCTTACGGATGGCGGGAGGTGTACAGTACTGGTTCTACCCAGGAAAAGTTGGTGGTCTGTCTCCACCAAAAACAAAATTGACCTTCATATATAACCTTACATGGGTTCAAAATTACGTAAAACACAATACAAACAAACAGACAAATCAATGAGATGAAATAAAATAAAATAAAACGCACATTGGTGTCGTACATGGGGAGGTCTGTTGGGGTAGTGGGTGGGGTGGGGTGGGGGGTTGTAATAGTGTATTTATCATGTGTAACTGATTCTTAAAATATAGTTTCGATCCAAATGATTGATTTTATGGTTTAAATCGGGAAGCATTACACTGTTGACCCGACCTTTGACTTATGAAAAAAAGAGCTTATAGTTGCATTACATTGTGTTTTTAGGTAGTTTAAACATAGAATAACGGATTACAATTGTTAACCTAATGCGATTAAATAACATAATAAGCAGGTTTAATCGTGTTCAATGTCATTGAATTGGTGTGTATGGTGCATTAATAACGTCAAGATTCATTTGGTTAATTTCTAACAACAATGGTGTTCCCTCCAAAGGACTTAACGAGGTCAAATAGTAAACAAATCCTGCATTTAATTATTTAGACACCGTGTTGGTTTGTTTACTTGAGAATATAGATCAAGCACCACGTTTGAATGCGTAATATAAGATGTTTGTATTTATTTGAGTTCTTGTAAACATACGGGTTAGGCAGCCCAACGTGGTCTAAATTAAAAAGGTACATTAATTTTGCCCTCAATTAATGTATATGCGGTGTGCTCACACCCAGTGAGACTAGTATGTAGTTTCATGTTTTGTTTATATTTTGTTCTCATCGAAGCTAGCTGCTTCGCCTAATAACTTTGCCATTCTATTATTTAAATGATGCAGTATATTTAATGTAAAAAATACTTCTTTCACCAAAATAATATTAAACATCATTACAGTTGGTTACAAGTATCCGAAGTACTGGTAAGGTGGGAAATACGTTTCAATATTCATTATATAATAACACCAGATTTGGTCCTGGGTACTCCTGCTTAATTAACCCACGGTGACATCTATAAGCACACCCAGAGACTTTAAAAAAACGCAACAGTTAGATAAACTGTTGTAAAATCCTTTTGAATGTACTTATTTGCTCCAAACAAATTGTATATGATACATAAATACAATAATGCTATTCTGTAAATGAAACATGGGTATATAATGAAAAGAGGTGTTCTAGTGTTATATAAACATTGCAAGACTGTCTTCAAATATGAATGTTATGTAGATATGTTGCCATTTAAACTAAGAACGTCATTGTCAAGGGTACGATTATCTTCGCATTTCTCAGAGTCGAAACCGGCAGATACGCACAAATTAGAAAAGACAGAAGTTAAAGATACTGTACTATTTGTAATTCTTTGGACATAGAAGACGATTTGTATTCTATGGACATAGAAGACGAATATCACTTTATTTTAATTTATCCTGCCTATGAACATATTCGCAAAACTTTATCGACACCCTAGTGTTATTAAATTTATTGTAAAGCAAAATAAAGAGATTCATAGTGTAGCTAAATTTGTAAAAGAAGCAAAAAGCAAATATTGGTAAAAAGATCAATATATTTCATTTGGAAAAAAAAAATGAAAATTCAGGTTTGAAGTTAAAATGATACTGGATTAATGAATCGAGATGCTAATTTTAACGATTTATATAAACTTTAAGATTGTTATGTTTCCCTTTAAAATTGGTTCAGTTTGTATTTGTTTGGTCTTGTTATCTCTTATTTGCATTGTAAATTGGTGTTTTAATAAAACGAAGTACTTGCATAGACTAAATATTTTTAGACACCGTTTATGCAAATATCTAAAAAGTAGATTATATAATGTTGTAATCTAATACGATAGTTTACGAATATTATAAAACTAGCCTGAATATCTTGTAATTGATTATTCATTTTATTTTCCAAAGAAAGCAATTAATATGTTAAGTGTTTGTATCATTCAAGGAGTGATCAAACATCGCTCAAGTTCCATGCTAAAGAGATATCTGAATATATCAATTACAAAATGTGTTTAAAATTTAAAACGTGCAATGGTTTAACGATATAGATGGAATGTACACATTTTTCCTGTAATAAAGCGAAATAAATGATAATTATAAATTACAACATTATCGGAATCTCCAAGTTATAAATAGCTGTTACGCAGATCAGCTCGGCGATATCTCGCGTTGCAATAGGTCTCACACCACAATTAATTTTCCCATAGGGTTACTGTACAGCCTTTTCCAACATCTGAGCTTCAAAGCAGGGCAGCAGACATTGTTGTTGGTTTAATATCTTCAGTATAACCAAGACCAGTAATTTAAAACACTAAAATACATAAGTTAGCCAGGTTGGTTTTTTTTCTCGCTCATGTTTTGTGAACCCTATGGAAAATACAAAATTCATACACTATCTAGCTGAATATGCGGTGCTTCGGTCAAACATTTCTGAAATTTGAATGAAACCTCATATCAACATGGGATTTTCTGTATCATCTGTCTTTTACACTGCAGATGTATGCTAAAGCAAAGAAAAACCTATTTTTCAAATTAAAAATTGCCTAAAATGGAGAAAAAATAGAATTATTTTCTGTTTTCCTTTTGTCTCTAGATCCGTGAGCTTTCAGGGGAGATACTAGAGGTGTGAGACCAATAGGTAACCCTGGCGTGTAACCATAGAGGAACTACCTTATACGTTTCTTTTTTTAATATGTTCAGTGTAATGTTTTTTTTGGTGGTGTATGGCTCATTAAAAAAAAGAGAAACTAATCCTATCGTACTCCCTTTAAAAGTCTGGGTTGCGTATATTTTAAGAACATTATTAGTGTCAGTTTATGTACATTTACATATTTCACTTTTGTAATTAAATGTGGCAGGTAGAACGTACCATGTATAGGTTGCGTTACAGTAATGCCGAGTTTTTGTTGACTGTCTACTGTTGTGTGTCTTGTTTGCCAGTTAATTTGGCAAGAGAGGTATCAATGTATGCGCACTGTTTGGTTAGAAGTAATGACGTTAGAAGTCATGAAGTCAGAAGTCCTTCCAGGGCTTCCATACCTTATGCACTTATTTAAGATAGTACACATGTACAGTTTAATGTTGTATTCCGTTAAAATTAATCTACGAAATTAAGTCTATTGAAATTAATAGCGATTTTTTCGAATTAACTTCACTTTTTCAAAGAGGCAGAGGTACAGCGCACGCACCCAGTGTGTCTCAATAGAGGCAGAGGTACAGCGCACGTACCCAGTGTGACTCAATAGAGGCAGAGGTACAGCGCACGCACCCAGTGTGTCTCAATAGAGGCAGAGGTACAGCGCACGCACCCAGTGTGACTCAATAGAGGCAGAGGTACAGCGCACGCACCCAGTGTGTCTCAATAGAGGCAGAGGTACAGCGCACGCACCCAGTGTGTATCAATAGAGGCAGAGGTACAGCGCACGCACCCAGTGTGACTCAATAGAGGCAGAGGTACAGCGCACGCACCCAGTGTGTCTCAATAGAGGCAGAGGTACAGCGCACGCACCCAGTGTGTCTCAATAGAGGCAGAGGTACAGCGCACGCACCCAGTGTGTCTCAATAGAGGCAGAGGTACAGCGCACGCACCCAGTGTGTCTCAATAGAGGCAGAGGTACAGCGCACGCACCCAGTGTGTCTCAATAGAGGCAGAGGTACAGCGCACGCACCCAGTGTGTCTCAATAGAGGCAGAGGTACAGCGCACGCACCCAGTGTGACTCAATAGAGGCAGAGGTACAGCGCACGCACCCAGTGTGTCTCAATAGAGGCAGAGGTACAGCGCACGCACCCAGTGTGTCTCAATAGAGGCAGAGGCACAGCGCACGCACCCAGTGTGTCTCAATAGAGGCAGAGATACAGCGCACGCACCCAGTGTGTATCAATAGAGGCAGAGGTACAGCGCACGCACCCAGTGTGACTCAATAGAGGCAGAGGTACAGCGCACGCACCCAGTGTGTCTCAATAGAGGCAGAGGTACAGCGCACGCACCCAGTGTGTCTCAATAGAGGCAGAGGTACAGCGCACGCACCCAGTGTGACTCAATAGAGGCAGAGGTACAGCGCACGCACCCAGTGTGTCTCAATAGAGGCAGAGGTACAGACCACGCACCCAGTGTGTCTCAATAGAGACAGAGGTACAGACCACGCACCCAGTGTGTCTCAATAGAGGCAGAGGTACAGCGCACGCACCCAGTGTGTCTCAATAGAGGCAGAGATACAGCGCACGCACCCAGTGTGTATCAATAGAGGCAGAGGTACAGCGCACGCACCCAGTGTGACTCAATAGAGGCAGAGGTACAGCGCACGCACCCAGTGTGTCTCAATAGAGGCAGAGGTACAGCGCACGCACCCAGTGTGTCTCAATAGAGGCAGAGGTACAGCGCACGCACCCAGTGTGACTCAATAGAGGCAGAGGTACAGCGCACGCACCCAGTGTGTCTCAATAGAGGCAGAGGTACAGCGCACGCACCCAGTGTGTCTCAATAGAGGCAGAGGTACAGCGCACGCACCCAGTGTGACTCAATAGAGGCAGAGGTACAGCGCACGCACCCAGTGTGTCTCAATAGAGGCAGAGGTACAGACCACGCACCCAGTGTGTCTCAATAGAAAATGACTATTCCACTGTCTGCAAATATACTGACAGTAGTTGAATATTTTTTATGATTATCAGTTTCCCAAGACACGTTATTGTTGTTACTATAGTGACGGGGAAATATATATATAATATATATATTTTATTCAGCAAAATTCCAAAAGGTCACAAGACCCATGAAGATACAAAACATATATACAAGGTTAACAGCAGGAACATGCAATAGTTATGTGTATTTATGCAAAAGTACTAGTGTTTCAACATCAACACGATATATAATTATAAAGCTTTTGAAAGTAACAATTCAAGAAATATTTTCAATCATGTATGTTATTGTGATTATTAATACATTTTAAACAATTTTAATCGCATAATATATGCGGAGATGATGACTTTATTCACCTTTTATAGAAAACATCAAATACACTAATATTACTTGAAATCTTTGTTAAAAACAGAACAAAACATAAACAACTTTAAGTTAACTGGACTTATTATTAAAGAGTAAGTTTCATACATTTTAATAATAAAATGTGCTTTGTACACTAATTACTATTATCTAACACATTTCGCACTCTTTCTCAAAGGCTTTAAAAACAAAGACACTTAGACTTTTTATAATTTTGTGATTTTCACTATTTCACTATTTATAAGTTCCACAAATTTAAACATAATTGGTATTTTCCAATATTTACTATTTATGTATGTTTCACTTGACTCATAATATAATGAACATTCAATAACAAAGTGATACTCATCTTCTTAGTGTTGCACATGTGATACATGTACGTTCATTATTGGTATGCTATTCGGCTTATGTCATCAGCTTCTATTTGTAAGTTGCCCCGTGTGGTTCCTGGGGCCCTGTTTGGTTACGGGGCAAATAATAGGGCCACTGCAGATCCCGTTGGAGGGGAAGGCAGAGGGGTAGAACCCCCCCCCCCCCCCCCCCCCAACCCCCCTACCCAAAATTCATGTTCATTTTATCATTTTTTGATCATGCTCATTAAAGGTCTTCATCATGACCCCTGCATTGTTTCAGGTGCCATCTCGCTCATATCACTAGAGCAGTGGCAGAAAAACTATGACGTGGCTCCAGCCTAATGGAATGTCTACAATAGATTTTGCAGCAACTCTGCAGTTCAGTGTGAGAAGGTTCTAGGCCCGTTCTCCATATGTTATCTCGATGTACATGGAGGATGAGCCTGGCATGTTCATTCCTATTAGGCGCCATATAACCTTTCATGTGTTGGTGCGTCTTAAAACCCCAATTCAACAATTCAACTATTTGTAAGTTATGAGATGAGAGTCTTAATCTTGATAATGCATTTCTATACTTTGGTATATTTAAAAACATATAAGTAAGGTTTCATAACATAGTTATCTGCTATCAATGTGTAAAGATTACCTCTGCTTGAATTGTATATATTCGGCGCCTTTGTGGTTTCAAACACCGGTAAAATAGCAAAAATACCACGAAGCGTTCACCTTCACTACCGGCATTTGAAACCACATAAACAGCGAAACAATGCGAAAGTGTGTTTATAGTATGTGTGTACGTTGTGTGTGTGCGCGCGCAAGCGAGTTATTTATATGAAAAATATACTTCGTTTGTTTATAGATGTCTTGTCTTTACAAAACCTACTCGGTGGAGGCGTAGCTTGCCTCGTATACCACAAAAAATTAGTTCCGCCCACTGAAGTGTGAAGTGTTTTTTTTTAATTAGACGTTTTAACAGAAATTGTAAATTTAAGAAATTAATTAAAAGAGTGTATTCGAAAAAAAACTTTGTTTTTTGCTAAAACCTATTGCTGCCCAAGCAAAGAAGGATCAATTTAATAAGATCTGGTTGTGGAAGCCGATATAAATCGAAGTTAAGATTTAACTAATATGGGTTAATCTCTTACCAGTGCTGGCAGTGTATTCTTAAATTAGTCAGGATTAAACTTGATTTATTAGTGATTAAAACGCGGTTGCTGCGTGGCATTTCAAGCAGTTGCACTAACGGTAGCTGTGAGTCGAAAAGTCGAAATATGTGAGCAGAATGGTCTGTTAAACGCAAGGATATTAGCAACAACAAAAAAAGACGTTTGAGGGATTCTAATATTCCTTATTATATTTATATAATGACGGACACAGCGAAGGATATGTTTACTTCAAGTATCGTGTATTAAACTGTATTAAGTTTCACCACAACCTGGAATGAAAATAGCCTGCCATAACATCAAGAAGAAGAGCTTAAGGGAAATACTATTTTAGAATAAGTGTACGCAATCATCAGTTGCCATATAAGTGTACAAACGAATATTATAGCTATACAGTGAAAATGTTTAAACGACTTTCAATAGCTGCAGGTATGCAGTCGACAGCCGGCAACGTGCAAGCACCATCGGAGATAAGTGATAGCACCGTTACGGACTCGACGCTAAGCAACCGAATGCCTAGACCCTCCCTGGCAAGCGTCATGCTTTCTAGAAAATTTGCCAAGCGTCTATCCGCCAAGGTGATTGACCGGAAGGGGTTAGGAAGCTCCGCGGGATTAGGACCCGACAAAGAGCCAACGTACCGAATGGAACCGAAGAAGAAATTCAACTCATCGGCTGTTGAAAAAGTAATAAAAGCAGTTTTAGACGAACGATTAAGTGGTTTAAACTATAACCCAAAGCTCTGCTCAAATATAATAACGATTTTAGGCGAGGAGATTAAAGACAGGGTAAAACTATTGGGTTTTGAGAGGTATAAGTTTGTGTGTATAGTAGTTCTGGGACAGAAAATTGACCAAGGTGCTGTGGCCTGTAGCCGATGTACATGGGACACCAAAAGCGACAGTTACGCTTCGTATACCTATAAAAATGAACAGTTGATTTGTAATGCATCTGTATACGGGTTGTATAGAGAGTGATTTCGTTCTTGTCATAAAAAGTATAGACAGACAAACACAAGTTGTCGCCTTGACATTCAGACTGTGTGTTCACCTTTCATACAATAACTTACTGTGTATTTAAAACGAAACAGACTGATGGTGATTTTTTAGAAAGCATTGAGAATATATGTAATACTTCATACAGATCAAACTATATGTAAAATTGCCTTATCAGAGCCTTTTTGCCGTTCTTTACAGTGGCCTGTATAAGGCCCATTCCCCGCCAAAAATTCTTTAAAAAGCATGCAGTTTTCCCCATTTGTTACACTTACCTCTGGAAATTTCATTCCCCATTCATATTTTTACCCCCATTTTAGGCCAAAAGGCCCCTTCCCAAAAACTGGTGAAAATGCCCTGCTAATAAAGCCAATAGATTCAAGTTTAACACAAATAAATTGCTGTGTTTATTCCCGTTATTTGGGTATGATATAAAAATGTGATAATATAGATGTGTTGTTGTTCATGTGTGTTCACGACCAACTAAAATCAAGTGTTGGAAATAACATGGCGATTAATGAATAAATGTGAACTGTTATTTTACAATGTTTAAGTTATGATATTTTTTTTTTATTGAGCATATGGGTTAAGTTACAGTTGCCAACCATAAAAATAGTCGACCAAATACAAACTGATATTTTGGATAGTACAACCCAGATGAGCCAAGGTATGTGACGTCACCAACATAAGGGTTGGCAATAGGGCTACGCCTTGGAATGGTCAGTGGCAAAAAGGCCGCTGGGAGTTTAAACAATGTTTTAGGGTGCACCAAACCTATCTTATCACCCTAATAAAACGGGACAGAAAAATAAAGAAATCCCATTCAGACTGTTTCCTCTAAAAAATAAGTCAGTATTATTAGGCAATAGACGTATTAGGCCTTGAGCCAGGACACAGCATTTTCGATATTGTTACCAGACTCAAGGGACACATTCTACCATCACTTCTCTGAAAAGAACAATATATGTGGACTACTTTTCATGATAGCAATCTGGAGTAGCAAGGTGCTCACTACGCTCAAAAAAATTAATAGGTTATCATGTTAGCGCTTTCATCTAATTGTTTGATGTATATGTTTACATGTCATGCTTGTGTTAATAAGTATCGATATAAATATTGAGGTACTTTTAAAAGTTGCAATTATGTTTACAATTCATTTTTGTAGTTATATAAAGGGCAAATAAGCTCTTTTAGCACTGAATTTTGTTTAAAATCAATATGTTGCTTCAAATTATGTCAATTTACCCCATCCACTATTGACACATTTTTATGCATTTAGTTTAGTAAAAAAGCATCGGTTGTGATGTTCTCCGTACCTAATTTATAGTATAAAAATAACCCAGGATTGGGACTGTTAGTAAGTATCAACCCTACTTTTGCGCATGCAAGTACAAGTTGAATGACAGTTACCTAAAAGGGTTTATTGCCACTGATAGGGTATTAGTATTTGCCAACAATGACGCCTTAAACTGGCCGTCATTAGTTTAAACGTATTTATTTAACATCGATTGTAACGAACGCTCTCTGAACCTTATTTAATCACTCTCGATGTCTTCCTGGGTATAACCAATACTTAGCAAATGCAGATAAAGTTTCTTGCTCATGGACACAACAAATATGGTCATGTCGGGGATCGAATCCACGACGTTTCGATCATGGGTCCAACGCTCCACTACTAGACCAAAGCGTTTCATTGGTCATCATTGATCTCATTATGAGTATTTACTCCCGAAATGCAAAGTTTTACCCTTTTCTTGTGGGATGACCTTTCAATATGTAATTTTAAAGAAACAGAATATATTAATGTTGTTTAATGGTCACCCTAGATAGACAGAGAGAGGGGGTGATGATATATAGGAATCCAGGAAGCTGCCCCACGCTTACTAGCGAATAGATGTTTAACGTGATCGGAGAAAAAATGCGATACACGGGACCACCCGGTTTACGTCCCCCTCCGACAAACGAGGGTAGAGGACAGTGTCTTACCCTCGGAACACGCCGACGAAATTCACTGGCGTCGGTGAGGCTTCAACCAGGGTTCTCTGAATATCATGTCCCCCGTGATATCTACTGCATCAACAGACTGTATGGGCTTAAGCAGTGTGAATGCATTTAAATACATACAACTAAATGTTAAAACGGCATTAAGGTTATATTCAAGAAGCTGAGTTCACAGCGGTCACTCTTATCTAACAAGCTGGCATTTGAGATAATAAAAGACAATTAAGAATAAGTAATAGATAGATAATAGATGGTCTCAGCGAGTTGGCTTATAACATTTAAATAACCAACGAGCTGAGACAGACTCTATCTTTTTTGTAGCATGGTGTAGTTAGTAACACTGTGACGTCCGTACTCTAAACTCCTCTATCTGGTAATTGTAGTACAGTATTGCCACGCCCATTTAGTTACCCTAAATTAAACGAGTTAATGCTTTGCATTCATCAAAGGAAATGTCACCGACCATGCTACAATCATTACATTTCATCGCATTTAAATATTATTACTTAATATAACAATATAGCATAAAATATAAGATGCAACTTTTTTTTTTAACGCTTAAAATCTTACCCAGTGTATCGGGATAATTCACATGTTGTGTTCACCATTTATCATTCCACTTACTTCTATCCTATCCATAGATGTACAATTATTTAATACTATAAATTAAGCATTACAAATAGATATAATATTAACCAAAAGTAACAAGGCAATGTTCCCTACCGGTTTGGGCCTGAAGGTTAACGTTAATTATGGCAAAAACGTTCAAAATGTGTGTGACCTTGAACTTGAAGGTGGGTATCTTTTTTGTAGTTGCGACAAATTGTCTCATGGTATAAACATATGTGTATACCGGTATTAGAATACAATGATAGACTAAGAATCTATAGCCTGGACACCAAATTATAGCAATAACCTTCGACGTGTAAATGTGACATTGACCTTGACCTTGATGATAAGCATCTTGCCTTTGTCACAACACATCTTCTCATTGAGGTGAACAAATGTGTATAATATTATTGCAATCAAATGATAGACAAAGAATATATAGCCCGGACACGAAGTTATAGCAATAACGAAGTTATAGCAATAACTTCATAGTATATGTGACATTGGACTTGCAGGTAAAGACCTGGCTACAAATCATCTCATGGTGGTGAACATTTGAGTATAATATTATTAGAATCCAATGACACTGGTAGGGGACATAGACCTCTATCTATTGGAGTTTTTAAGAAGACTATTTTTTTTATAGACTTTCCAATATAACTTTTTGCAAAACTCTAACACGATTTGAATAAATGACCCCCTGGGGCGGGGCCAAATATGATCCCAGGGTTACCAGTTTAAAAAACTTGCTAGCTGACCATACGCTTATGATATGTGCATAATATTAAACCTCTAGCTATTGCAGTTTTAGAAAAGACAAAAATTAAAAAGATTATGTAAAACTCGGGGCTGGACCACATTTCACCCCAGGGTCACCATTTTGAAAATACTTGTAGAGGACCCTAAACATATGACACATGCAAAATATTAGACATGTAGCTCTTGTAGTTTCAGAGAAAAGGAGTTTTAAAAGAAACCTGTTTTTTATTCAAAAGTGAGAGATAACTCTAATAACAGGAATCAGTGTTCGCACTCCTATCATGGATTTTTTGTTTTTCTACAAGGTATCCAATAGCATGGTATCAGTAAGAATTTATCCCTTGTGATGGTAACAAAAAAAGTGTATGGCTCATGGCCTATATAACACTAAGCGGGTCATGTATATATGAATATGAATATAAAAATGTCTAGAAAGCCACAAAGAAAATGCTCAATGACTTGGCTAAACAACAAGAGAATAAACCATTACACAAGATTGAAGACAAACATCAAACGTTACCATCCTTTCGGGATTTAGGTAGACATCATCATAGGAGCCACAAATATCTGGTCGTCGCACAATCAAAGAGGAATGCATAGTGGCGAACTGTAAATGGGTAAACCACAAAACACGCAGTGTGTTGCAGCATTATATGGTCATAACCTATTTTGATAAACTTTTTTAAGATTGTAAGTGTTCATGACCAAGAAACTTACAAAGTTTGTATATATAGTCCTCGTCGCAGATGGTGTATTAAGGTATGGCGGTAATGTTGTATAATGTGCACACAATTCATAAGTGTATTTCTCAAGAACATCTTCTGAATTTGTAATAGACCAATATAAATTAATTTCAACATTTTCATAATCTTTAGCGCAATATTGTTTTATGTGATCTTTAAAGGCAGAAAGACAAGAAGGTACATGTTTTGAGGTGCTTGTAGGGCTGCAGGCACTGGATTTAGAAATAATAGGGGTTTATAAATACTAGTATAATTTATGAATCCAGTACATAATTCCGTAATTACAAGATCTAATCCTAGCCATAAGTCTATCCATCTAAATCTCTCCAGGGACTGTGACTAGTTCTGAACTCTACGGACTGTGCCTTGATATGAACTCTAGGGACAGTGCCTGGATGTAAACTCTAGGGACAGTGCCTGGATGTAAACTCTAGGGACAGTGCCTGGATGTGAACTCTAGGGACTGTGCCTGGATGTGAACTCTAGGGACTGTGCCTGGATGTGAACTCTAGGGACTGTGCCTTGATATGAACTCTAGGGACTGTGCCTGGATGTAAACTCTAGGGACAGTGCCTGGATGTGAACTCTAGGGACTGTGTCTGGATGTGAACTCTAGGGACTGTGCCTGGATGTAAACTCTAGTGACTGTGCCTGGATGTAAACTCTAGGGACTGTGCCTGGATGAGAACTCTAGGGACTGTGCCTGGATGTAAACTCTAGGGACTGTGCCTGGATGTAAACTCTAGGGACTGTGCCTGGATGTAAACTCTAGGGACTGTGCCTGGATGTAAACTCTAGGGACTGTGCCTGGATGAGAACTCTAGGGACTGTGCCTGGATGTAAACACTAGGGACAGTGCCTGGATGTAAACTCTAGGGACTGTGCCTGGATGAGAACTCTAGGGACTGTGCCTGGATGAGAACTCTAGGGACTGTGCCTTGATGTGAACTCTAGGGACTGTGCCTGGATGTAAACTCTAGGGACTGTACCTGGATGTAAACTCTAGGGACTGTGCCTGGATGAGAACTCTAGGGACTGTGCCTGTATGAGAACTCTAGGGACTGTGCCTGGATGAGAACTCTAGGGACTGTGCCTGGATGTAAACTCTAGGGACTGTGCCTGGATGAGAACTCTAGGGACTGTGCCTGGATGTGAACTCTAGGGACAGTGCCTGGATGTAAACTCTAGGGACTGTGCCTGGATGTAAACTCTAGGGACTGTGCCTGGATGAGAACTCTAAGGACTGTGCCTGGATGTAAACTCTAGGGACTGTGCCTGGATGAGAACTCTAGGGACTGTGCCTGGATGTGAACTCTAGGGACAGTGCCTGGATGTAAACTCTAGGGACTGTGCCTGGATGTAAACTCTACGGACTGTGCCTTGATGTGAACTCTAGAGACTGTGCCTGGATGAGAACTCTAGGGACTGTGCCTTGATGTGAACTCTAGGGACTGTGCCTGGATGTAAACTCTAGGGACTGTGCCTGGATGTAAACTCTAGGGACTGTGCCTGGATGAGAACTCTAGGGACTGTGCCTGGATGAGAACTCTAGGGACTGTGCCTGGATGAGAACTCTAGGGACTGTGCCTGGATGTGAACTCTAGGGACTGTGCCTGGATGAGAACTCTAGGGACTGTGCCTGGATGTGAACTCTAGGGACAGTGCCTGGATGTAAACTCTAGGGACTGTGCCTGGATGTAAACTCTAGGGACTGTGCCTGGATGAGAACTCTAGGGACTGTGCCTGGATGAGAACTCTAGGGACTGTGCCTGAAAGTAAACTCTAGGGACTGTGCCTGGATGAGAACTCTAGGGACTGTGCCTGGATGTAAACTCTAGGGACTGTGCCTGGATGTAAACTCTAGGGACTGTGCCTGGATGAGAACTCTAGGGACTGTGCCTGGATGTAAACTCTAGGGACTGTGCCTGGATGAGAACTCTAGGGACTGTGCCTGGATGTAAACTCTAGGGACTGTGCCTGGATGAGAACTCTAGGGACTGTGCCTGGATGTAAACTCTAGGGACTGTGCCTGGATGAGAACTCTAGGGACTGTGCCTGGATGTAAACTCTAGGGACTGTGCCTGGATGTGAACTCTAGGGACTGTGCCTGGATGTAAACTCTAGGGACTGTGCCTGGATGAGAACTCTAGGGACTGTGCCTGGATGTAAACTCTAGGGACTGTGCCTGGATGAGAACTCTAGGGACTGTGCCTGGATGTAAACTCTAGGGACTGTGCCTGGATGAGAACTCTAGGGACTGTGCCTGGATGTAAACTCTAGGGACTGTGCCTGGATGAGAACTCTAGGGACTGTGCCTGGATGTAAACTCTAGGGACTGTGCCTGGATGTGAACTCTAGGGACTGTGCCTGGATGAGAACTCTAGGGACTGTGCCTGGATGTAAACTCTAGGGACTGTGCCCGGATGAGAACTCTAGGGACTGTGCCTTGTGTGAACTCTAGGGACTGTGGCTAGATGTGAACTTTAGGGACTGTGTCTGGATGTAAACTCCGGGGATTTTGACTAGTTCTGAACTCTAGGGACTGTGGCTGGATGAGAACTCTAGGGACTGTGCCTGGATGTGACCTCTAGGGACTGTGCCTGGATGTAAACTCTAGGGACTGTGCCTGGAGGAGAACTCTAGGGACTGTGCCTGGATGTAAACTCTAGGGACTGTGCCTGGATGATAACTCTAGGGACTGTGCCTGGATGTAAACTCTAGGGACTGTGCCTGGATGAGAACTCTAGGGACTGTGCCTGGATGTAAACTCTAGGGACTGTGCCTGGATGAGAACTCTAGGGACTGTGCCTGGATGTAAACTCTAGGGACTGTGCCTGGATGTGAACTCTAGGGACTGTGCCTGGATGTAAACTCTAGGGACTGTGCCTGGATGAGAACTCTAGGGACTGTGCCTGGATGTAAACTCTAGGGACTGTGCCTGGATGAGAACTCTAGGGACTGTGCCTGGATGTAAACTCTAGGGACTGTGCCTGGATGAGAACTCTAGGGACTGTGCCTGGATGTAAACTCTAGGGACTGTGCCTGGATGAGAACTCTAGGGACTGTGCCTGGATGTAAACTCTAGGGACTGTGCCTGGATGTGAACTCTAGGGACTGTGCCTGGATGAGAACTCTAGGGACTGTGCCTGGATGTAAACTCTAGGGACTGTGCCTGGATGAGAACTCTAGGGACTGTGCCTTGTGTGAACTCTAGGGACTGTGGCTAGATGTGAACTTTAGGGACTGTGTCTGGATGTAAACTCCGGGGATTTTGACTAGTTCTGAACTCTAGGGACTGTGGCTGGATGAGAACTCTAGGGACTGTGCCTGGATGTGACCTCTAGGGACTGTGCCTGGATGTGAACTCTAGGGACTGCGCCTGGATGAGAACTCTAGGGACTGCGCCTTGATGTAAACTCTAGGCACTGTGGCTAGATGTGAACTTTAGGGATTGTGCCTGGATTTGAACTCTAGGGACTGTGGCTGGATGTGAACTCTAGGGACTGCGCCTGCATGTGAACTCTAGGGACTGTGCCTGGATGTGAACTCTAGCGACTGTGCCTGGATGTGAACTCTATGGACTGTGCCTTGATGTGACTGTGCCTGGATGTGAACTCTAGGGACTGTGCCTGGATGTGATCTCTATGGACTGTGCCTTGATGTGAACTCTAGGGACTGTGCCTAGATGTGAACTCTAGGGACTGTGCCTGGATGTGAACTCTAGGGACTGTGCCTGGATGTGAACTCTATGGACTGTGCCGCCTAGATGTGAACTCTATGGACTGTGCCTTGATGAGAACTCCAGGGACTTCGCCTAGATGTGAACTCTAGGGACTGTGCCTGGATGTGAACTCTAGGGTCTGTGCCTAGTTCTGATAAATTGGGACTGTGACTAGTTCTGAACCCTAGGTACTGTGTAAACTCTAGGGACTGTGACTAGTTCTGATTCTAGGGACTGTGCCTGGATCTGAACTCTAGACGGGGCCTGTCTGAGCTCTAGGGACTGTGCTAGTTCTGATATATTGGACTGGTGACTAGTCTGAACTCTAGTACTGTGATTAGTTCTGAACTCTAGGGACTGTGACTAGGTTCTGATAGTATTGGACTGTGACTAGTTCTGACTCTTGGTACTGTGACTAGTTCTGATATATTGGACAATGACTAGTTCTGAACTCTAGTACTGTGCCTGGATGTAAACTCTAGGGACTGTGACTAGTTCTGAATTCTAGGGACAGTGCCTGGATGTGAACTCTAGTGACGTGCTAGATGTGATCGCCAGGACTGTGGCTGATGTGAACTCTAGACTGTGCCTGGAGTGAACTCTAGGTCTGTGCCTAAATGGAACTCTAGG
>JAWPHD010024956.1:0-17683 GCA_037043455.1 Cyrtodaria siliqua | reverse complement strand
GAAACAAACACGCAAACAGACAAACAAGAAGGCAAAAGCAATAATAAATGCAAACGACATCACAAACACAAAAGGGTTGACAATAGGGCTACCGCCTTAGAACGGTCATTGGCAAAGCAGGCCACTGTGGGTTTAAACCGGTTCTAGGGTGCACCAAACCTCACACTTACCCTACTGTCATTCCATTAAAACAGGACATTGTAAATAAAGAAATCCCCGCCATGATCTTATCTCTAACCAACAAGGCAGCATCAATAGGCAATATAAGTAAAACACAAATATGCTCGTGTAAATATAATACAAAAAAAACAATAGCCTAGAAAGCCACAATTTAGGTACTCAACGACTTGGCAGAAGCCAGAGCAGTAAGAGAATAAACCATTAAGGGCACGACAAGAAAGATCATAGACAAACAACAAACGCCACCGTCCCAATGGGCTTTAGGTAGGCGTCATCATAGGGTCCAAAGTCTGTCCCGTCATCGTACAATTAAAGAGGAAAGCATAGTGGCGAACTGTAAAAGGGTCCACCACCAAGCATGCAGTACGTTGCAAAATGATAGGGTCATAATCTCTTTGATAAACCTTTTAACAAGTTTAACAAAGAATAGTATGAAAGTGATCATGACCAAGAATCTTACGAAGTTTATAAATCACATCACCATAGAAGTCAGGTTGTGATAGTCCTTGTCGCAGAAGAGTCCTTAAATTACTTTATATTTGGAAAGAAGATCAGGGTTACGATAATAAAATTTTGCAAAGGTTTTACGAAGTTTATGGTAACGGTAACCCTGATTGAGTAACTTTTTAGTTATACAAAGATTACGAATATTAAAGTCCTCAACTCGAGTACAAGCTCTAGAAAAACGAATAAGTTGAGACACATACACATCGTAAGAAGTTGTAACTTGATGTTTAAAGTTTATTACTCGGAAAACAAGAATGCATAATTTGAAATGGTTTTGTTGTCCGAACCTCGTACTAAGTACATGTGAAAAAAAGGAAACTTTTCTTTTTTACTTCACAAGTCTTCATACCTTTATTAAAACACTTACTAATATTAATTTCCAGCATGTTGACAACAGTGTATATCAAGTGTGTAATTTCCAAATGTGAAGTCCGAAGCAATCAAAGTGTCTATGAATGTCTGCTAATGAGCAATTTAAACCAATATTGAAAATAAATATAAGAAATGTTAAGAAAACACTGCTTAAAATGAATATTCTGCTCATATATATTCTGACTAAAATTTCTGACTAACGCCCCGACCTTGGAATTCATATATTAAAAATATGCATTCCAAAACTTTCATACATACACAGATTATAGATATAGGACTTGGCACCCAGTATATACCTTGTCTATCGTTCAAAACATACATATAAATAACGGTGTTTTGGCATGGATACAAAATACTGTGTTTTGGCATGGATGAAACTCCTGAACGTCAAAAAGGTATCTCTATAGATAGATGAATCCTACTGATTGTATCTATTACTATCAATTTATGATTCTTAGCAAGTTTTTCTGAGAAGTCATTTTGCTTATCTATGTTTGTACTTGTAGAATTTACCAATCTCATTAAAATCATATCCTAATTACGCTTTGATACTCTCCGCTATAACCGCACTCTCTTGTAGGTCACGACAGATCGACCTTTCATCTAATCAATATTCCTGAGAAGATCAACTAAATTCAACGAATGAAATCTCGCGTTTCATATATTCCACCGAAATTATTACGACATTAGTACTCTAAATAGTAAGGCATAGTACATCTGGCCCGCTTAGCTCAGTTGGTAGCGTACTCGACTGATGACACGCGAGTGTCATTTTGTGTGGGTTTAATCCCACAAATCGGTGAAGTTTTTTGTATCGCTATTAAATTGCGTCAAACAATCTTTTCTTTATTTTTTTCCAGTAAATATTCAATAATGGTTGGTGTTTTATGTGTGTCGCAATTATTTTGTGTTTTATAAGCTAAAAGTTACGGACATTGTCTCTTTCAATACCGAGCGTAGACTGCTCCACAGCATTTTACTGAAACCCGACATGCGCAGTGAAGCAGTCTATACCGAGCAAATCTGTAGGCTAAAATCTGATTGGCTAATCGTAAGGTTAATCTGATGTGACCTGCAATGGAGTGTAGTCAGATCCTTGTAGTGTAAAGTATCGTAGCGTGATAAAGGGTCTGATTTTAATGAGATTGAGAATTTCCAGAACTTTATATTCTAGTTATCTATGTTTTCATTAGAAGTAGTTTCAAGATTGTTTTAGACTAGTATTCTGAAAATAAGATTTCGCAAATTCCATGTAGCAGCAGTATATATACCTGTAAAGTATTGCTTAACAAATAGTGATCTCATAAATATGAAACACACCCGGGCCCCGTTTTATGAAACAACTTTAAATTACACTTTTCAAATAAACGTGATTTTATTTCATTTTCTGATACATGTGATATTTCTGCACGACGTGCCCACATAATTGTCTATATTGAATGCTTAGGTGAAAAAAAGTGAACGATTTTAAAATTTGAGACGTATCGTAAGATATTAAATAAAACAGGGCACATATAATTTTATCATATTGTGGATTTCAGAAATTTTGTTTTTTATACTGATTCAAGGAAATGTCTAAGGAGTTTGTAAAAGTGTGTATCCAAATATGTAACAATGATTAATTTTGTAAAAATCCCAACACTTCAATGATGTTTAATTTCTTTACTGCAAACGCATTTTGTCAGAACAGTTAACACATGATACAGTCTGTGAAATTTAAAATGGCGGTGATTCATTTTCCAGGAGTATGAATGAGGCCATTGCGGAGGCAACTGCATATTTCCAGAACAAAAACAAAATGACAACATATGATCAATGCTTGTAAAATTTGAAAAATGGTGATACATCCTTTAGAATCTCTAGAAACAATCAATGATATTAGGCTGCGCTATTGCATAGGATGGACGTGTCAGTAGGGAAGTGCATACATGCAGAACCTACATCGTATCAAGTGGATGGTTGTGTGGTGTCCATTCCCCTCCACCACTCCCCCACAACAGTCAAATGTATAACCATTATATGCTTCAGTCACAAAGAATGTGCTATTCTTGAAAATTACCTAGTTCTTTGTTTCTTAATCTCAGTAAACATATCGTTTGCATTGACTTTTTATTTCCCACTAAACTTTCCAGATACTAATCAAGAGCTGTATTTATACAATATTTAATCTATGTAACAATACACAGTTTATTGTAGACCATGATGTTGTGTGATTAGAAAAGAAGCTTTTGATCATTCTATTTTATTGTTCCAGCAGATATGCTATATCTGACCCATAAAAAACCCCGCAAATATAGGACAAACAGGTAAGTCATATGCTGTTATAAAATCTATATCTCAGAATTGGATACACGACAGCTCGAAAGTCTTCACCAATCAAATCGTATTTCTTGCCATATTAAAAGTCACACCAGTTGAGTTTGAAAAGCTACAGGTAATGAGTGTCTGGGGAAGACAGAACAATATACATGCCCGACTATGTAGCAGATATACATGTAGTGCATGCCGACATTGCTACAAACATTAGGATATCACTCTGAAAAATGAGAATGTAAAATATTTGTTGGCCTACATTTACTGACATGTATATCATAGAAGTTGTATATATAGGAGTTGGGTGGGTTAATATATATATGTTGTTGGTAAAGCAATATTGTTCATTTACATAGTGCTTGTTGAGTAAAAAAGACTATGATAATGGACCTTTGGAAACGTCCGAGCACGACACATACGAAATATTGCAGTCTCGGTTTGATTGAGACTGTTCATGAGCGGTAGTGACATTATGCTAGCTACCGCTCACGCCCTCTAGCCCCGGGTTGAGCAGAACTCAATATTCATAAAATCAATAGTACACAATTTTAACCATCCAGAAGATGGCATGCATATGGCGGTGGACGTTGAGTGCACTATTTCCCCATGTCGTACGGCGTATGTTCCCAGTATCTAAGCCGTAGTTGACATGAAAGACTTGCAGAATTTAATGAAGAATCTATATGCCCTGGTATGCATTCAGTTTTTACTGGAACATTAGATGGCAACTCAGTTGTTGACTGTATAGTCATTTAATATAATTAAGAAGGTTGAGCATCCACCTAGTGTAACATTTGACTATAAATTCATTTCTTGTGGCATGTATTCAGTTTGCAGTGGAGCATTGCACGGCAACTCAAAGGTGGCTGACTATATATTCATTTAATATAACTTAAGAATGTAGTATTCATTTGGTCATACATTAGCCATATCTCACTCATCCGTGATAATGATTATACATGTAGTTGTGTATATTATCAAATATTTAAATACCAAATAATTTCTTTTATTTTATCTATCTGCCACTTTTTGTGACAAATAGCCTATAAATTAGCAGTTTATCAAGATGCTGGAATTACTTACAGCTACAACAGAAACTAAATGGATCAGAACATTTGGGTTGTAGAGTTAATGGCAATTCCATATTACAATAAAAGCTAGGCCTTTAGTGAGTGGTTGTGTTACTGGTAAATCAATTACACAAGACAATCTAGGCTCTAAAGTGAATGTTTGCAATAGTGATAATTCCGTTTGACACGAAATATTTAATCTAAGTCCTTAGTGATTGGTTGTGTTACAGGTTATTCAATCACCCCAAGAAACACTATGTCCTTATTGATAAGTTGTTTGTGGTAATTCCATTACACAAGAAAATCTAGGTCCTTGTGGACTGGTTGTGTTAGTGGTAATTTAATTACATGAGAACATCTAGGCCTCTAGTGAGTGGTTCTGTTACAGGTTATTCAATCATACAAGATAAACTACGTCATTAGTGATTGGTTGTGTTAAGGTTATTCTATTATACAATATATACTACGTCCTTAGTGATTGGTTGTGTTAGTGGTTATTCAATCATACAAGATACACTACGTCATTAGTGATTGGTTGTGTTACAGGTTATTCAATCATACAAGATAAACAACGTCCTTGGTTGAAATAGTGGTAATTCTATTATTCAAAATCATATTTAGAAGCAGCAATTTCTGATTTTTTACAATATAACACATCTCCAAAAAATGTGATATTCATGGTCTATCTTTTCCAGAATTTTCTAGCATTTAAAAATCCTAGGACCAAAACAATGTGACATAAACTGATAGTTTGTGTCATAAATGCAAATGTAAACATGTTTAATAACAAAGGGGCTGGGGCGATAGCAAGGGGACGTTTAAGTGCTTCCCATTCAAGAAACCATGAAAGGAAAGTACGCCTAAAATAAATCAGCATTCCATTAATTTTACAATGTTAATCTGTACTCACCTCTAATGGGTACTTTATATTTGAATGGGCTGGCATTGAACAGGGTTAAATCAAAGAGGAGGTTATAGAACATGCTTTATGCAATTTTATATTTTTTACACTTTTTGTATATCTGGAAATTTTCTTAATTGCATTACTAAAATCCTGCAGAGGGTTCAAGCAAAAATATCTTGTCCTCATGCCAAGAAGCGTCATAAATAAATAAGAACTAAATGCATAAACATCAACTTGGATATCTTTAAAATTGCATCCTCCATCAGAAGCAGTTTGCCCGATATATGTATGTTCTCCACACTATATGTGTGGAAGTGATACTGACAGGCTTCAGACTTGCAGGATACATGCAGCCACCCTGAGGCTCCATTCCAGCAGCTGTACCATTTCATATGTTTTGCAATAGGATTAATAAGATCTACTTACAGTGGGTTTTTTTTGGTTGTTTTTATAGCTGTTATTCAGTCAAATTCCCAAAGACAAACAATTTTCGCCCCCAATTTTTAGACAAAAAATTGAAAGATAAAGAAAAAGTATTGAGTAATGCCTCAGTTGACCTTGGTGTACTGTAAACAATATTAAAGATACAATGTTTTACTGATTTTCCCCCCAATTTTATGAAATATTGCGAAAAAAATCCCAATTGTGACGGTATGGGTTATGTTCCCAATGTATAGGGAAAAAAAACTGAAGTCTTACATACCCACTACTTTATTTATTTACAGAGTTTCAAAACACTAAATTATTTTTAAAGATGGTTCGATTAATACAAAATTCCATAATTAACTGTCGTCTTAATAGGTGATGCCTAATTACAGGTTCAAGTTTGTTTTTTGTTTCAACTTGTACAGAACTCATCCTGGCAAACACATTCTTCAGTTGAAGAATCTTTTTGGCGTGAACCGTATCTGCAGACATTAATTCCATCCATGTTTATCTTGTATCTAACCCAAGCAGCCTTTTAACAAAATTTAATGAAACCTGCTTTAAACAAACTGTCAAATCTCATAAAGCCAAGTCCTAACTAAAGTCTGTATTGATGTTCAAAGAAAGATACAAATATCGGACAGGGAAAGCAGCATTCAAGGACGACAGTCAACCACAAAACACAAAAACAAACACGCAAACAGACAAACGAGAAGGCAAAAGTAATAAAAAATGCAAACGACATCACAAACACAATAAGGCTACCGCCTTGGAACGGTCAGTGGCAACAAAGGCCACTGGGGGTTTAAACCGGTTCTAAGGTGCACCAAACCTCACACTTACCCTACTGTCATCCCATTAAAACAGGACTGTGTAAATAAAAAAATCCCCGCCATGATAAACTCTATTGGATACTCCATACACTCCATTCGGTAAGGATCAATATCTTTGGTAAGAACATATTTTTCAGCCAAATACCCCCGTTAAATTTTTTGTAACTGACAGGGGCTTATAAGTCTGAGGTAACGGCAGAGAGACAATAATGAAGTATGTGAAGGCAACACTAATGATGAGCCCAAAGTCAAGCCACAATAAGCCACACTTCTATAAAATACTGAAAATGTGATCCCTTGGAAGCAACTAACACAAACAAGAGAGAAATGTAGCAGACTCGGTTTTATTGAGTCTGTTCATGAGTTGTAATTATAAGATGCAACACCTCTAACGCCTCCTTGCACCGGCTTAAGCGATATTCTACTTTAAAGCAAGACAGATTGGGATTGATGATCCCAAAGGACCAGTAAATAATAACACTACTGCTTTGTAGTCAATTAATTTAGTCTTAAAACCTATTGCAGATATTCGTCTGCAGATGTATTATATAGGAAAAAGAGCAATCTGAATGCTTCTGACCACTTGGTATTCGACGTTTACAACCTGCAGTATACTAGTAACCTGCCAACACTGACTGCCAGTTATGGTTCCCTTATTTCGGATGAGTAGACTGACCTTCGATTTCAGTCGTTATTTCGTCCTCGTACCAGACGTGGAGTACGTGCCAACCTGACTCCTGGGGAAGGTAGTGCACAGCTACTGCGCCATCCGGGTTGTCCACAATCCACAATATATTCGGGTAAGATTTCTTGCCAGACGGCATTGTCACAGAGGCTGAAAGGGCAAACATTGCAAAAACATGATAATAAGGATGGTAGAAATATAGAACAAATATTGGAAAAAAATTAAATGCTTCAGCAAGTTTTCTAAATTCAAAGTTTCAACAATACAGCATTCTCAGCTTGAAATAAACAATATTTTGAAGATTCAATGCCAGATTATAATTGTTGACAAAGCGCCAGAATACACAGACTTTACATGCAACCTGTAAACAAGCAGACATAATATTTGTCTAGATTTGCTTATAAAACTTACAGCAGAATTTGCATTCCTTAGACATGACATAATGCAGAACAGTAACAGAAAGAGAGAGATGAGAGTTAAGTGAGAGTTGGGGTAAAATGACAGAGGAACAGAGGGGGACATAGTGAGAGAAAGATGAGGCAGAGCCACATACCTTCAGAAACAGAGCAAAAGAGATAAAGACGGACACGCATGAATGGACAGACGAACATACATTCCAAGAGATGAAGAGATAAACTACCTATTACGTAGAACCAGATAGGTTCATGGACATAGAATACCCGTGGTTTGTAGAGACTGCCAACTGCGTCTGCGGTGATAAAGTCCACACCCACCTGCAAAATATAACAACATATAAATATCATGTATGAAATCATTAATCTATATTTCATAAACTATGCACCAGTTGTTCAGACCTGGAATTTCAAACTATGGACCACTTGTTCAGACCCAGTATTTCAAACTATGGATAATTACAGCATACGTTTTAAACTTGTGTTAAACATTCTTTGATTGACAACTTGCAGCTTTAAACAACTGGTCCAAGATATAATGCATATTTTGTATATATATATATATTTATATATCATTAGTAAGTATGGTGAAAACTCCATGCTATATAATTATGTATACATGCTAATTGGTTATTCAGTCAATGTAACAACTAGACAAAAGTCAGTAATGAAATCAATAATTATAATTATTAACAGATAACTGGAATTATTTGGAAACAAGTGACGTTTTAAATGAAAAACCTAAGTAATAAAGGAGTGGGGATACTTCAAGTACAATATATGACATAGTTATGGTTCTTGTCATATAAAGTGTGTAATGACGATGAAAATGTGTGCCAAGTTTCAAAGCTTTCTGACAATTCGTTTTTGAGAAAAAATGAAAAACAAAAACTTTAACCAAAACGTCTAAACGCTAGACGGACGGACGGACAGATGGACGGACGGACGGACGCCATACTATAAGCCTAGATTTGTTACACAATCGGCTAAAAAACAATCTGTTTTAAATGTTGATTCTTTGTAATCTGTTAACAAGATCATTATCTTTGAAAAGAAATCGTAACGTAATTGACGATGAAAAGACACCTTTAGCTTTCTAAATAAGCAGACGTTGCATTCTCACCAAGTAGTCTGCTGTAATGTTTGAAGACTACAGATACTAACAAAGCAAATAAAACATTTGCCTCGTTTTTTCGAATTATTTTTATTATTAAGGTTTCAATTAGAATTTATTTAAGTTTGTAAATGGTGAACCTTGGATGTTAAGTAATAACGTTATTTCAATTATTGGCACTGGAGTGTCATAATATACCAATCGGACTAAAATTGTTTAGGTGAGTTGAAATATCTTATACTGACTCGGATAAGAGCAAAGATCGAAGTCTTTAAAAGCAAGCTTCCGTAAACTCTGAGAAAGAGCTGCCCGTGACTGACTCAGATGAAAGCAATGGTCTAAATCTTTGAAAACAAGCTTCCATAAACTCTGAGAAAGAGCTGCCTATGACTGACTCAGATGGGAGCAATCGTCTAAGTCTTTGAAAACAAGCTCCCATAAACTCTGAGAAAGAGCTGCCTACGACTGACTCAGATGAAAGCAATGGTCTAAGTCTTTGAAAACAAGCTTCTATAAACTCTGAGAAAGAGCTGCCTATGACTGACTCAGATGGGAGCAATCGTCTAAGTCTTTGAAAACAAGCTTCCATAAACTCTGAGAAAGAGCTGCCTATGACTGACTCAGATGAGAGCAATCGTCTAAGTCTTTGAAAACAAGCTTCCATAAACTCTGAGAAAGAGCTGCCTACGACTGACTCAGATGAAAGCAATGGTCTAAGTCTTTGAAAACAAGCTTCCATAAACTCTGAGAAAGAGCTGCCCGTGACTGACTCAGATGAAAGCAATGGTCTAAGTCTTTGAAAACAAGCTTCCATAAACTCTGAGAAAGAGCTGCCTACGACTGACTCAGATGAGAGCAATCGTCTAAGTCTTTGAAAACAAGCTTCCATAAACTCTGAGAAAGAGCTGCCTACAACTGACTCAGATGGGAGCAATCGTCTAAGTCTTTGAAAACAAGCTTCCATAAACTCTGAGAAAGAGCTGCCTACGATTGACTCAGATGGGAGCAATCGTCTAAGTCTTTGAAAACAAGCTTCCATCAACTCTTGAGAAAGAGCTGCCTGTGACTTACAACCACTTTTATTTAGGGGATGACCTTTACTTAATGAACGTCGTATAAAACATGATGACATAATCCACAGTAGCGTACCAGATTTTGTTTGACGAGGTATTCTTCATACTCAACATCATCCACAGCCTACAAACATGCAGAAATGCGTCCTAGTTTTTTAGAATATATAGCCTAGGTGGGATTTTATTATTTACACTGTCGCGTTAAATTGGGATGACAATAGGTAAGTGTGAGGTTTGGTGTATACTAGAACCTGGTTTAAACCCCTAGCGGCCTTGCAACCGGCCGTTCAAAGACGGTACCCCTGCCTTTAACCCCTTTAGGTCCCACCTTTACTTCTAAATAGTTATTTATCCATGTAATTGTTGTTAGGTTTGAATGCATATTTTTGGTTGACTACGTTTGTAAATGCTACATTTTATCTACTTTTAATATCCATTAGACCGTCAGTAAATACAATATATTTCTTTCAAATGCTTTTTTCAGGTCAAGTAATAGGACCAGTATACTCACATCATACATCCAGACTATTAGCTCGTAGACGCTGATGATTAAATATATCTAAATGTGAAAAGAACTATACGTAATCTATTGGACTTGTACATCCGGATTAATAGATGTAGCCAGTACACGTGAAGCCAGTATACATGTAGCCTGGATGCTGATGATTACTGCAGCGTATGTTATAAAACTCCAAAGGAAGTGACATAATATTTTCATATGCTGCTAGAATAGATGACATCGTGTCTGTTTCCTTTGCAACAAATGCTTGGTAATTCAGTAAGAATTACTGATATGCATTAGGAAGAATTCGTAATTTATTAACTTTTTGGGCTTGCACTTGCAAATGCAATATTAAATAAACTATCCCGAATATTGCAATAGAGTTTATGAAGACTCTTGTTTTAATTTATTGCGGTCAATTAAAAGTCTGAACAAGATTTATGATTACACTTTAAATACACATCAAGTTGCATCTAGACAGTTTCGTCGGTAAGAACGTATGCCTATATTATAAATTATTTAGAACGTTTTAGACAAAATTCAACTAGGACATAAAAAAGATGTATATCAGAGAAACAGAAATTTTTAGTAGTAAATAAACATATTTTACTTTTCAAAATCGATTGAGAAATTAAAATTTCACATGCGAAAATTGTTTTTGATAGGGTATTTTCAATGCAAAATTCTGCATGAAACATTTGACAATATTTTGTTTTTTAAATTTTAATCTCAAACTGGTTTTAATGTGTCGGATAAATGTAAATTAAGACAAAATTAATAGCAAAATATTAAGGCTAACAGAAGTTATTTGAGATTTCTTAATTTTCTGTGCCCTAGCAACAAGGAATTTACATGGAAAAAGCCCCAACAAAAAAGCATTTTGGCTATAAAAAAATAATAATTTCTCAACTGATATGGTATTTATATTTACCATTAAACATTCCAGATCTAATGATATATAAGTTATGTATGTATTTATAAAATTGCTCATGTTATTGCCGAAAAAACGTTGGATGAAACAAGCGCCCTGAACAATAACTGCTCTTATTCAAAATACTTTCCAAAGCGAAAACATCGTGTTGTACTTCTTAAAATGTAATAACATTTGTTACCAACGGAAAGTTATTCAATTACACTATGTGGACTTTCTATAAAATTTGTGAAATACTTATTTTCTTATCAGATAATATTTTTTTCTATGTAATGGAACTTGCGTTTATAGATAACTATCTACACTAATTGTGTATCCCTTGTCGTAGAGCTTTTATATTGCTATGACATATATTTCATGTTATGTCTCTGGTCATCAGATACTCATCAATTTGAACGCCTTTAGTAACACCTAACTACATATTGAACATTGACAACACATTCTTTACTTCTAGGCAGAGGGGCAGAATCCCCCAAAATTCATGTTCATTTTATCATGTTTTGTTCATGTTCATTAAAGGTCTTCATCATGATCTCTGCATTGTTGCAGGTGTCATCTCGCTCGCATCAAAAGAGCAGTGGCAGAAAAACAATAAACGTGGCTCCAGCGTAAATGGAGTTTCTACGATAGAATTTGCAGCAACTCTGCAGTTCATGGTGAAAAGGTTCTAAGCCCATTTTTCATAATTTATCTCGATGTACATGGAAGATGAGCCTGTTCATGCCTGTTAGGCGCCATATAACCTTTTCATGTGTTGGTGCGCCTTAAAACCCAATTCAATTCAATTCAATTCATAACATTAAACTGGGCGGGGATACCTATATTTATACTGTCCCATTTTTGAGTTTGGTGCACCCTAGAACCTGGTTTAAACCCGGGCGGACTGTTTTGCCTCTGATCGTTCTAAGGCGGTAACCCTATTGTCTACCCTTTTAAGTTTGTGGTGTCATTTTTTGCTTTTTAATCATGTTTGTAATTATTATTTGTCTCTGTGCGTATTTTTGGTTGACTGTTGTCCTTGAATGCTTCATTTCCTGTTCAACGTTTATATCTAAAAATCAGTATGTACTTGGGCATAATTTATTTGACTGAAACGTACGTACGTGACAAAAACAATCTGGTAGTTATACGCCTCCATACTCTATCAATGATTATGCATTTATATTTCCAAATTGTTATTTTAGTCCATCAGAAGATGTAAAGTTGTACATATTCGGGTTTATCAGGTGATTGATACGATGCCAACTTTGGAAATGTGGCACAGATAAAGGAAGGATAGTCACTGTAAAAATCTACAACTTCCATATATAGCAACGCGTGATCTCCTGCCATGATATTCTAAGTTCAAATTATGGAAGTCATTATAAGAGCTTATCAGTTGTGTCAGAAGGGAGGTGGATAGGAGGGAGCCCATGCCCCAATATGAGTAAAGTATGAATAAGATGAAAAATACTATAAGAAATCCCAAACCTAAGAAAAATATTTTATGAGATATAGATATATACATCAGCTGACACGCAAACCTTGATCTGCCTTTATTGCACATGTTATGGGCCATCACAGGGACCAACATTACTTACGCAGCCCTTAAGATAATGCAGTAAGGAAGCTCATGGCCAAATTTGGTTGTGCTAGGATAACAAATGTAAGAGACATAAAATTGTAAACACAGCTTACACGCAAACCTTTATGTGGGACGCGACGCCAACGCCGACACCGGAGTAATTAAATAAGCTCTCTTATTCTTCGAATAGTCGAGCTAATGACACTTAAAACAACATTTTCTTCCATACTTGGAAAACCCTTCAATATTACAGTGTGTCCCATTAAAGTAATCGTTTTTTGAGTTTACACTTCGACATGGGTGCCATCGGCATGGTGTAAAATCTGGAGTGGAGTCATGGAGTCAGTTTTGGAGTCAGTTATTTTGAGTCTGGCATTAGTTCCTCTTTTAACTATTAAAGAATACTTTCCTATTCATAACTATCACATGACATCATCAAAATAATTTGACCAATCAGTGATCAACAAAATAAAACGCCTTCACATGCTAGTAGGGGTTAAACTCGGTGTTTATCGTTGATGCTCAATAGACTAAATACCCCTTTATAAAACTAATTTGTAGTGATAATTATATGAAAAGCTTTTTTTTTTGTGTACATCAATGTATCTTCTGTTGGTGCTTTCTGATTTTAAAACAGCAATATCAAGGGTATCAACCTACGTCACGCGCACGCGCCAAAACGGATCCGTTTACATACACGGAGCTGGTAAGTGGATTTTTATTAAGATTTACAAAACATTTGGTACATTGACAATTCCCACCGTACCGCATGGATTAGAAGGCTTTTATTAAACCTTAAATAAGCTGTAAACTGCCAACCGTTTGTTAGTTTACTTCGATACAGTCGCATGTCCATCAAAATGTAAACGGTACCCGGTTTTGAATTGAGATTATATCGAAGTAAACTGACAAACGGCTGGAAGTTTACAGCTTATATAAGGTTTAATAAAAACCTTCTCATCCATGCGGCACGGTAGACATTGTCAATTAACAAATGTTTCGTAAATATTGGTAAAAATCCACTTACCAACTTCCGTATCGAGCTTCTGTGTATGTAAACGGATCTGTTTTAGCGCGTGCGAATGACGTAGTGTGTCACCCTTGAATATGCATGAATTTAATTTAAATTATGTTCTAATATTTTGATTTACCATATAGAGATTGAGGATAAAGTCCGAGTAAACACCTTTATTTTCACCTACTGAATATCTCAACATCTCGGAAATCTGCAATTAATGACAGGATGTGAAAGTTATGAATGCACTAAAAGAGGCAAATATCTCCACTTATAACTTGTATGATCTTAGTTACGCAACATTCGGCCATGAGGAGAAACATACCTTGAGATGGAAACAGCACTTTTTACGCAGAGTATTATTTTTACATGACGATAAATTATATTTAGGATATTTTTTTATAATGTATAGACTTACACCAGTCAGAGTCTGTACTGACAGAGTATAATGTCTTAGTAAAATAGATAAAAGATAAAAGGGATATCCAGTTACGTCAAGTCGGTGTTCAGAGCAGCAAGGGGTATTGCTTTATTGTCAATTTAAAGTACCAAAATGATAAGCTGGAGGGAGGATAGACACTTTCTATAGTTGGGATTAAATGTAGAACTTTGTCATAACTTAATTTAGTCTTGTAATGCTGAGCATGCATATTTTGGTTACAGTGTTTCACAAGTAGTACCGACTTTTATTGCACAGTAAAATTGGACATTGCGTAGTTACTTCCCTTGTGGTTCATGCTACAAGGGGTGGGGGAAATAAAATAGTATGTCATTGGTGATGTGAAAATGGATATCCTAGACCTCTGGACGGGTAGGGTGCAGAGTTCACTGGGTCGCTAAAGACGGTCTTTTCTTTTTTTGCAAGGTCTCCTGTGGGTGGAGGAGGCGAGCGGAAGAGGAAGGAAAGAACATGTTAAATTGACTAATTTCTATGCTAATATACATCATTTGAGATGAATTATCGCTATCATGAAGTATAAAACTACAATGATTACATTCTCTTTTTCAAAAAGCAAGTATTCATAAGTCAACACATTTACCAAAACAACTACAACGAGTAAAGATATTCTGCCCGCCATTTTATGACCTCCAGAAAGAATTTCAAAGTCAGCGTCTATTTTTCGCTTGCACGCTATGTTTTTCAACGGAAAAATAGGTTAGCGGAAGTAACCGCTTCTTCTTCACAGGTAGACGCTTGTTTCCGTTTAGTCTGGTTCACTGACCCACGAATAAAATAGAATAGAATAACTTTATTTTCCAATCATGGGCCACAAATATGGCATTATTAATCACAGTAAAATGAACAAATAATGAAACATAACAAAAGCTTAATTCTGATTAGCATACTAACAGTAAAATGAAATGACGATGCTCGCTTCTTCTATGCATCAATCGGTTAAAATAACAAATCTGATCAGAGTTATTATCCACTTTCCGAGATAGGGTTGACACGTTTGTTGACACAGTTATGCCAATTTCTTTAAATTTGATATTTCGTCATTATTCAATGGTTGTGTTCATGAAAAGATGTAATATTTTATGTTAAATGTCATTCTTTGTGTATGTATATCTGTTTGAAATTGAAATAGAATAAATTAATAATAGAATCTAAATGTAGATTTGTCGATTTGATTTACCTTAGCTTAAATTGATACTTCCACATACACAGCTGATACAATAGACTGCTTGTTTGACTGAACTGGGACATGCGCAGTGAAGCAATCTATTGATTTCGACCATGGACGGGTCCACTATTGTATAGGTTTGACACGTTGATGTCGAAGTTATTGAAATTACAAGATCGAGACTTATACTGTTAAGCTGTTATTGGCAAAATGTTGTTATCTTAAAGTTTCACTGACACCCTTTAAAATGCATATTGTTATATATTTTTATATTTAAATCAATAAAGTGAATTGAATTGTAAAAAAAATAAAATAAAAATAAACTTTGAAGAAGATATACTTGTAAAAACAACAGGTATATTTCCCTTCAAGATGGAATTACCTCCCCTTCATGTTAATTTTGCCCTATAGATGGCGCTCCACGCTGACGTAGATTTTGCCATGCGGAAATTTCCCTGTTGAGGTACAGATACGATTTATCATTTTATCATATAACTATTCTGACACAAATAACATGGAGCAAGAATTACTCGACAAGGTGATCGAGAATGAATCCACGGCCTGTTGCAAATCAGCAAGCGTATATATCTGTCTGAAACTAAAAGCAGGGAGTACTCCCTGCTAAAAGTGATTACCGACTTCGACGCTTTGCCTGATTGCAGAGCGAATCGGACATACCGACTGGTAATTATAAATTGTAATCGCGTATGATAATTACCGTATTGTTTGCTAATCCATTTAAGTATGACAGGGACGCGTGTAAGTCGAATTACGCTGTCTGTTCTGCAAAATGAAACCGTTCGATGACTGTCGTACCCCACTCACCCACCAACGTGACGATGCATCGCACATTTCGTTCTTGTTCATTGCCGGTGTAACATTAAATTTTGACACCGGCATATTGTCAAGGTTTATATGTTTTTCTATACAGTAGCATTAGTTTAAATAACTGGTAGGCTTAACATGTATGAAAAACCCCACCCCACCCACTAAAGTCACGACGCATCGCCCTTTTTGTTATTGTTTATTGTCGAAGTATGTGTCAATGTGTTGTGTGTTTTTTGGCATACAGTACCTTCATGTTTTTAGATAAAGTGACCAAGTATGACTAAATGAATTCTGGTCACCGTAATCGAATGCTTGCTATTGATTTCTCTTATTATAAAGTGCCGATCTAAAACATTTTCATTTTGAAAAACAGTACTTGTTTAAAATATGATTTTGCCATGAAAACACAAAATGACGTTCTGAAATGTTGCAGAGATTATGGGGAATTAGCTGAAAGAGGCAGCCTGCAGAAACTCGTGGGTTTGAAGGAAACTGTCTCACACCTGAAGATCTTGAAGTGGCGGGAATTGCAAAATGTTGTTGAAATTTTGAAATGATACTATAACTATATTTGAATATATTCTTACTTGAGAAATAAAACCTTATATTTTACTGTGCTGTATTTTCATTGTTTATTTTTCTCAGCAATATATTGTATTTATAAGGCCAGCAGTATTTTAGGATCAACGGATCCTCCTACCCTTAATTGTGACACAAATGGAACAAAATATTTCCAAATTAGAATGATTGCGTTGTAAAAAGCTAGAATGATATACTCACCAAAAGTAACTGTTGTAAAAAATAAAATCAACTCCGTATTCAACATACTTTTTTAGATCTCAGCTATAGGTGTTGTTTTTTTAATAGGGCTCTATCTTAGACATAATATGTTCTAAAATTAAACTGAAACGCTCAATGATTTCTGACAAACAGTTCATTAATTACAAACTATACAAGTGTATTATGTCCGACATCGTATTGACAGGTTTACACAGTGATGTGACGTCACTGAGCTTTAGCCCAGATATATCCCTATTTTATTTATGTAATCGTGTAATCAACACACTCCTAAGAATGTTACTTGCATCATAGACCTACACAGGACAAGCATCGGAAGTACATATTGTGATCTGTGTTTTCTCATGTGTATGGGAAGCCATAACCGTCAAAATGTGGATATTTACAAACCATTCAATGCCAGGCCATTTAATTCAACATGAAGTCATTTGATGACGTACATATTGATTCGATGCGACGTGTAAACTAAGTTCATTCGTTACAAAGTGAATTGATACGGTTCGAAGTGAAATGATACGGTGTAAACTCGG
>JAWPHD010024955.1:0-17684 GCA_037043455.1 Cyrtodaria siliqua | reverse complement strand
ATATGTGTAAGAACTGAATATATATGTGTAAATACTGAATATATATGCGTAAGAACTGAATATATATGTGTAAGAACTGAATATATATGTGTAAGAACTGAATATATATTTGTAAGAACTGAATATATATTTGTAAGAACTGAATATATATGTGTAAGAACTGAATATATATCTGTAAGAACTGAATATATATGCGTAAGAACGGAATATATATGCGTAAGAACGGAATATATATGTGTAAGAACTGAATATATATGCGTAAGAACTGAGTATATGCGTAAGAACTGAATATATATGCGTAAGAACTGAATATATATATGTGTAAGATCTGAATATATATGCGTAAGAACTGAATATATATGCGTAAGAACGGAATATATATGCGCAAGAACGGAATATATATGTGTAAGAACTGAATATATATGCGTAAGAACTGAGTTTATGGGTAAGAACTGAATATATATGCGTAAGAACTGAATATATATGTGTAAGAACGGAATATATATGCGTAAGAACGGAATATATATGTGTTAGAACTGAATATATATGTGTAAGGACGGAATATGTATGCGTAAGAATGGAATATATATGTGTAAGAACTGAATATATATGTGTAAGAACGGAATATATATCTGTAAGAACTGAATATATATGTGTAAGAACTGAATATTTATGTGTTAGAACTGAATATATATGTGTAAGAACTGAATATATATGTGTCCGAACTGAATATATATCCGTAAGAACTGAATATATATGCGTAAGAATGGAATATATATGCGTAAGATCGGAATATATATGCGTAAGAACTGAATATATAAGCGTAAGAACGGAATATATATGCGTAAGAACGGAATATATATGTGTAAGAACTGAATATATATGTGTAAGAACTGAATATATATGTGTAAGAACTGAATATATATGTGTAAGAACTGAATATATATCTGTAAGAACTGAATATATATGCGTAAGATCGGAATATATAATCGTAAGAACTGAATATATATGCGTAAGAACGGAATATATATGCGTAAGAACGGAATATATATGTGTAAGAACTGAATATATTCGTAAGAACTGAGTATATGCGTAAGAACTGAATATATATGCGTAAGAACTGAATATATATGTGTAAGAACTGAATATATATGTGTAAGATCTGAATATATATGTGTAAGTACTGAATATATAGGTGTAAGAACTGAATATATAAGTGTAATAACTGAATATATATGCGTAAGAACGGAATATATATGTGTAAGAACTGAATATATATGCGTAAGAACGGAATATATATGTGTGTGTAAGAACTGAATATATATGTGTACGAACTGAATATATATGCGTAAGAACTGAATATATATGCGTAAGAATGGAATATATATGCGTAAGAACGGAATATATATGCGTAAGATCGGAATATATATGCTTAAGAACGGAATATATATGCGTAAGAACTGAATATATATGTGTAAGAACTGAATATATTCGTAAGAATGGAATATATATGCGTAAGAACGGAATATATATGCGTAAGAACGGAATATATATGTGTAAGAACTGAATATATATGTGTAAGGACGGAATATATATGCGTAAGAATGGAATATATATGTGTAAGAACTGAATATATATGTGTAAGAATGGAATATATATGTGTAAGAACTGAATATATATGTGTTAGAACTGAATATATATGTGTAAGAACTGAATATATATGTGTAAGAACTGAATATATATACGTAAGAATGGAATATATATGCGTAAGAACGGAATATATATGCGTAAGAACGGAATATATATGCGTAAGAACGGAATATATATGTGTAAGAACTGAATATATATGTGTAAGGACGGAATATATATGCGTAAGAATGGAATATATATGTGTAAGAACTGAATATATATGTGTAAGAACGGAATATATATCTGTAAAAACTGAATATATATGTGTAAGAACTGAATATATATGCGTAAGAATGGAATATATATGTGTAAGAACTGAATATATATGTGTAAGAACGGAATATATATCTGTAAAAACTGAATATATATGTGTAAGAACTGAATATATATGTGTTAGAACTGAATATATATGTGTAAGAACTGAATATATGTGTAAGAACTGAATATATATGCGTAAGAACTGAATATATATGTGTAAGAACTGAATATATATGTGTAAGAACTGAATATATATGTGTAAGAACTGAATATATATGTGTAAGATCTGAATATATATGCGTAAGAACGGAATATATATGTGTAAGAACTGAATATATATGCGTAAGAACGGAATATATATGTGTAAGAACTGAATATATATGTGTACGAACTGAATATATATGCGTAAGAACTGTATATATATGCGTAAGAATGGAATATATATGCGTAAGAACGGAATATATATGCGTAAGATCGGAATATATATGCGTAAGAATGGAATATATATGCGTAAGAACTGAATATATATGTGTAAGAACTGAATATATATGCGTAAGAACTGAATATATATGCGTAAGAATGGAATATATATGCGTAAGAACGGAATATATATGCGTAAGATCGGAATATATATGCGTAAGAATGGAATATATATGCGTAAGAACGGAATATATATGCGTAAGAACTGAATATATATGTGTAAGAACTGAATATATATGTGTAAGGACGGAATATATATGCGTAAGAACTGAATATATATGTGTAAGAACTGAATATATATGTGTAAGAACTGAATATATATGCGTAAGAACGGAATATATATGCGTAAGAACGGAATATATATGTGTAAGAACTGAATATATATGTGTAAGGACGGAATATATATGCGTAAGAATGGAATATATATGTGTAAGAACTGAATATATATGTGTAAGAACGGAATATATATCTGTAAGAACTGAATATATATGTGTAAGAACTGAATATATATGTGTTAGAACTGAATATGTTTAAGAACTGAATATATATGCGTAAGAATGGAATATATATGCGTAAGAACGGAATATATATGCGTAAGAACGGAATATATATGCGTAAGAACGGAATATATATGCGTAAGAACGGAATATATATGTGTAAGAACTGAATATATATGTGTAAGGACGGAATATATATGCGTAAGAATGGAATATATATGTGTAAGAACTTAATATATATGTGTAAGAACGGAATATATATCTGTAATAACTGAATATATATGTGTAAGAACTGAATATATATGTGTTAGAACTGAATATATATGTGTAAGAACTGAATATATATGCGTAAGATCGGAATATATATGCGTAAGAACGGAATATATATGTGTAACAACTGAATATATATGAGTAAGAACTGAATATATATATTCGTAAGCTGAATATATATGTGTAAAAACTGAATATATATGCTTAAGATCGGAATATATATGCGTAAGAACGGAATATATATGCGTAAGAACGGAATATATATGCGTAAGAACGGAATATAATTGTAAGAACTGAAGATATATGTGTAAGAACTGAATATATAAGTGTAAAAACTGAATATATATCTGTAAGAACTGAATATATATGTGTAAGAACTGAATATATATGCGTAAGAACGGAATATATATGCCTAAGAACTGAATATATATGCGTAAGAACGGAATATATATGCGTAAGAACGGAATATATATGCGTAAGACCGGAATTTATATGCGTAAGAACGGAATATATATGCGTAAGAACGGAATATATATGCGTAAGATCCTAATATATATGCGTAAGAACGGAATATATATGCGTAAGAATGGAATATATATGTGTAAGTAATAAATATATATGTGTAAGAACTGAATATATATGTGTAAGAACTGAATATATATGTGTAAATACTGAATATATATGCGTAAGAACTGAATATATATGCGTAAGAACTGAATATATATGTGTAAGAACTGAATATATATGTGTAAGAACTGAATATATATGTGTAAGAACTGAATATATATGTGTAAGAACTGAATATATATCTGTAAGAACTGAATATATATGCGTAAGAACGGAATATATATGCGTAAGAACGGAATATATATGTGTAAGAACTGATTATATATGCGTAAGAACTGAGTATATGCGTAAGAACTGAATATATATGCGTAAGAACTGAATATATATGTGTAAGAACTGAATATATATGTGTAAGATCTGAATATATATGCGTAAGAACTGAATATATATGCGTAAGAACGGAATATATATGCGTAAGAACGGAATATATATGTGTAAAAACTGAATATATATGCGTAAGAACTGAGTATATGCGTAAAAACTGAATATATATGCGTAAGAACTGAATATATATGTGTAAGAACGGAATATATATGCGTAAGAACGGAATATATATGTGTAATAACTGAATATATATGTGTAAGGACGGAATATGTATGCGTAAGAATGGAATATATATGTGTAAGAACTGAATATATATGTGTAAGAACGGAATATATATCTGTAAGAACTGAATATATATGTGTAAGAACTGAATATATATGTGTTAGAACTGAATATATATGTGTAAGAACTGAATATATATGTGTACGAACTGAATATATATCCGTAAGAACTGAATATATATGCGTAAGAATGGAATATATATGCGTAAGATCGGAATATATATGCGTAAGAACGGAATATATATGCGTAAGAACGGAATATATATGTGTAAGAACTGAATATATATGTGTAAGGACGGAATATATATGCGTAAGAATGGAATATATATGTGTAAGAACTTAATATATATGTGTAAGAACGGAATATATATCTGTAATAACTGAATATATATGTGTAAGAACTGAATATATATGTGTTAGAACTGAATATATATGTGTAAGAACTGAATATATATGCGTAAGATCGGAATATATATGCGTAAGAACGGAATATATATGTGTAACAACTGAATATATATGAGTAAGAACTGAATATATATATTCGTAAGCTGAATATATATGTGTAAAAACTGAATATATATGCTTAAGATCGGAATATATATGCGTAAGAACGGAATATATATGCGTAAGAACGGAATATATATGCGTAAGAACGGAATATAATTGTAAGAACTGAAGATATATGTGTAAGAACTGAATATATAAGTGTAAAAACTGAATATATATCTGTAAGAACTGAATATATATGTGTAAGAACTGAATATATATGCGTAAGAACGGAATATATATGCCTAAGAACTGAATATATATGCGTAAGAACGGAATATATATGCGTAAGAACGGAATATATATGCGTAAGACCGGAATTTATATGCGTAAGAACGGAATATATATGCGTAAGAACGGAATATATATGCGTAAGATCCTAATATATATGCGTAAGAACGGAATATATATGCGTAAGAATGGAATATATATGTGTAAGTAATAAATATATATGTGTAAGAACTGAATATATATGTGTAAGAACTGAATATATATGTGTAAATACTGAATATATATGCGTAAGAACTGAATATATATGCGTAAGAACTGAATATATATGTGTAAGAACTGAATATATATGTGTAAGAACTGAATATATATGTGTAAGAACTGAATATATATGTGTAAGAACTGAATATATATCTGTAAGAACTGAATATATATGCGTAAGAACGGAATATATATGCGTAAGAACGGAATATATATGTGTAAGAACTGATTATATATGCGTAAGAACTGAGTATATGCGTAAGAACTGAATATATATGCGTAAGAACTGAATATATATGTGTAAGAACTGAATATATATGTGTAAGATCTGAATATATATGCGTAAGAACTGAATATATATGCGTAAGAACGGAATATATATGCGTAAGAACGGAATATATATGTGTAAAAACTGAATATATATGCGTAAGAACTGAGTATATGCGTAAAAACTGAATATATATGCGTAAGAACTGAATATATATGTGTAAGAACGGAATATATATGCGTAAGAACGGAATATATATGTGTAATAACTGAATATATATGTGTAAGGACGGAATATGTATGCGTAAGAATGGAATATATATGTGTAAGAACTGAATATATATGTGTAAGAACGGAATATATATCTGTAAGAACTGAATATATATGTGTAAGAACTGAATATATATGTGTTAGAACTGAATATATATGTGTAAGAACTGAATATATATGTGTACGAACTGAATATATATCCGTAAGAACTGAATATATATGCGTAAGAATGGAATATATATGCGTAAGATCGGAATATATATGCGTAAGAACTGAATATGTATGCGTAAGAACAGAATATATATGCGTAAGAACGGAATATATATGTGTAAGAACTGAATATATATGTGTAAGAACTGAATATATATGTGTAAGAACTGAATATATATGTGTAAGAACTGAATATATATCTGTAAGAACTGAATATATATGCGTACGAACGGAATATATATGCGTATGAACGGAATAATATGTGTAAGAACTGAATATATAAGCGTAAGAACTGAGTATATGCGTAAGAACTGAATATATATGCGTAAGAACTGAATATATATGTGTAAGAACTGAATATATATGTGTAAGATCTGAATATATATGTGTAAGAACGGAATATATATGCGTAAGAACGGAATATATATGTGTAAGAACTGAATATATATGTGTAAGAACTGAATATATATGTGTAAGAACTGAATATATATGTGTAAGAACTGAATATATATCTGTAAGAACTGAATATATATGCGTACGAACGGAATATATATGCGTATGAACGGAATATATATGTGTAAGAACTGAATATATAAGCGTAAGAACTGAGTATATGCGTAAGAACTGAATATATATGCGTAAGAACTGAATATATATGTGTAAGAACTGAATATATATGTGTAAGATCTGAATATATATGTGTAAGAACGGAATATATATGCGTAAGAACGGAATATATATGTGTAATAACTGAATATATATGTGTAAGGACGGAATATGTATGCGTAAGAATGGAATATATTTGTGTAAGAACTGAATATATATGTGTAAGAACGGAATATATATCTGTAAGAACTGAATATATATGTGTAAGAACTGAATATATATGTGTTAGAACTGAATATATATGTGTAAGAACTGAATATATATGTGTACGAACTGAATATATATCCGTAAGAACTGAATATATATGCGTAAGAATGGAATATATATGCGTAAGATCGGAATATATATGCGTAAGAACTGAATATATATGCGTAAGAACAGAATATATATGCGTAAGAACGGAATATATATGTGTAAGAACTGAATATATATGTGTAAGAACTGAATATATATGTGTAAGAACTGAATATATATGTGTAAGAACTGAATATATATCTGTAAGAACTGAATATATATGCGTACGAACGGAATATATATGCGTATGAACGGAATATATATGTGTAAGAACTGAATATATAAGCGTAAGAACTGAGTATATGCGTAAGAACTGAATATATATGCGTAAGAACTGAATATATATGTGTAAGAACTGAATATATATGTGTAAGATCTGAATATATATGTGTAAGTACTGAATATATATGTGTAAGAACTGAATATATATGTGTAATAACTGAATATATATGCGTAAGAACGGAATATATATGTGTAAGAACGGAATATATATGCGTAAGAACGGAATATATATGTGTAAGAACTGAATATATATGTGTAAGAACTGAATATATATGCGTAAGAACGGAATATATATGTGTAAGAACGGAATATATATGTGTAAGAACTGAATATATATGCGTAAGAACGGAATATATATGCGTAAGAACGGAATATATATGCGTAAGAACTGAATATATATGCGTAATAACTGAATATATATGCGTAAGAATGGAATATATATGCGTAAGAACGGAATATATATGCGTAAGAACGGAATATATATGCGTAAGATCGGAATATATATGTGTAAGAACTGAATATATAAGTGTAAGAACTGAATATATATCTGTAAGAACTGAATATATATGTGTAAGAACTGAATATATATGCGTAAGAACGGAATATATATGCGTAAGAACGGAATATATATCCGTAAGAACTGAATATATATGTGTACGAACTGAATATATATGCGTAAGAATGGAATATATATGCGTAAGAATGGAATATATATGCGTAAGAACGGAATATAGATATGTAAGAACTGAATATATATGTGTAAGAACTAAATATATATGTGTTAGAACTGAATATATATGTGTAAGAATTGAATATATATGTGTAAGAACTGAATATATATGTAAGAATGGAATATATATGCGTACGAACGGAATATATATGCGTAAGCACTAAATATATATGCGTAAGAACTGAATATATATGTGTACGAACTGAATATATATGCGTAAGAACTGAATATATATGCGTAAGAATGGAATATATATGCGTAAGAACGGAATATATATGCGTAAGATCGGAATATATATGCGTAAGAACGGAATATATATGCGTAAGAACTGAATATATGCGTAAGAATTGAATATATATGCGTAAGAACGGAATATATATGCGTAAGAACGGAATATATATGCGTAAGAACGGAATATATATGTGTAAGAACTGAATATATATGTGTAAGGACTGAATATGTATGCGTAAGAATGGAATATATATGTGTAAGAACTGAATATATATGTGTAAGAACGGAATATATATCGGTAAGAACTGAATATATTATGTGTAAGAACTGAATATATATGTGTTAGAACTGAATATATATGTGTAAGAACTGAATATATATGTGTAAGGACGGAATATATATGCGTAAGAATGGAATATATATGTGTAAGAACTGAATATGTATGTGTAAGAACGGAATATATATCTGTAAGAACTGAATATATATGTGTAAGAGCTGAATATATATGTGTTAGAACTGAATATATATGTGTAACAACTGAATATATATGTGTAAGGACGGAATATATATGCGTAAGAATGGAATATATATGTGTAAGAACTGAATATATATGTGTAAGAACGGAATATATATGCGTAAGAATGGAATATATATGTGTAAGAACTGAATATATATGTGTAAGAACGGAATATAGATATGTAAGAACTGAATATATATGTGTAAGAACTGAATATATATGTGTAAGAACTGAATATATATGTGTAAGAACTGAATATATATGTGTAAGAACTGAATATATATGCGTAAGAATGGAATATATATGCGTAAGAACGGAATATATATGCGTAAGAACAGAATATATATGTGTACGAACTGAATATATATGCGTAAGAACTGAATATATATGCATAAGAATGGAATATATATTCGTAAGAACGGAATATATATGCGTAAGAACGGAATATATATGCGTAAGATCGGAATATATATGCGTAAGAACGGAATATATATGCGTAAGAACTGAATATATATGTGTAAGAACTGAATATATGCGTAAGAATGGAATATATATGCGTAAGAACGGAATATATATGCGTAAGAACGGAATATATATGCGTAAGATCGGAATATATATGCGTAAGAACGGAATATATATGTGTAAGAACTGAATATATATGTGTAAGGACGGAATATATATGCGTAAGAATGGAATGTATATGTGTAAGCACTGAATATATATGTGTAAGAATGGAATATAGATATGTAAGAACTGAATATATATGTGTAAGAATTGAATATATATGTGTAAGAACTGAATATATATGTAAGAATGGAATATATATGCGTACGAACGGAATATATATGCGTAAGCACTAAATATATATGCGTAAGAACGTAATATATATGTGTAAGAACGGAATATATATGCGTAAGAACGGAATATATATATGTAAGAACTGAATATATATGTGTAAGAACGGAATATATATGTGTAAGAACTGAATATATATGTGTATGAACTGAATATATATGAGTAAGAACTGAATATATATGTGTAAGAACGGAATATATATGTGTAAGAACTGGATATATATGTGTAAGAACTGAATATATATGTGTAAGAACTGAATATATATGAGTAAGAACGGAATATATATGCGTAAGAACTAAATATATATGCGTAAGAACGGAATATATATGCGTAAGAACGGAATATATATGCGTAAGAACGGAATATATATTCGTAAGAACAGAATATATATGCGTAAGAACGGAATATATATGTATTAGAACTGAATATATATGTGTAAGAACGGAATATATATGCGTAAGAATGGAATATATATGTGTAAGAAATAAATATATATGTGTAAGAACTGAATATATATGCGTAAGAACGGAATATATATGCCTAAGAACTGAATATATATGCGTAAGAACGGAATATATATGCGTAAGAACGGAATATATATGCGTAAGAACGGAATATATATGCGTAAGAACGGAATATATATGCGTAAGAACGGAATTTATATGTGTAAGAACTGAATATATATGCGTAAGAATGGAATATATATGCGTAAGAACTAAATATATATGCGTAAGAACGGAATATATATGCGTAAGAACGGAATATATATGCGTAAGAACGGAATATATATGTGTAAGAACTGAATATATATGTGTAAGAACGGAATATATATGTGTAAGAACTGAATATATATGTGTATGAACTGAATATATATGAGTAAGAACTGAATATATATGTGTAAGAACTGAATATATATGTGTAAGAACTGAATATATATGTGTAAGAACTGAATATATATGAGTAAGAACGGAATATATATGCGTAAGAACTAAATATATATGCGAAGAACGGAATATATATGCGTAAGAACGGAATATATATGCCTAAGAACGTAATATATATGCGTAAGAACGGAATATATATGCGTAAGAACGGAATATATATGTATTAGAACTGAATATATATGTGTAAGAACGGAATATATATGCGTAAGAATGTAATATATATGTGTAAGAAATAAATATATATGTGTAAGAACTGGATATATATGTGTAAGAACTGAATATATATGTGTAAATACTGAATATATATGCGTAAGAACTGAATATATATGTGTAAGAACTGAATATATATGTGTAAGAACTGAATATATATTTGTAAGAACTGAATATATATTTGTAAGAACTGAATATATATGTGTAAGAACTGAATATATATCTGTAAGAACTGAATATATATGCGTAAGAACGGAATATATATGCGTAAGAACGGAATATATATGTGTAAGAACTGAATATATATGCGTAAGAACTGAGTATATGCGTAAGAACTGAATATATATGCGTAAGAACTGAATATATATATGTGTAAGATCTGAATATATATGCGTAAGAACTGAATATATATGCGTAAGAACGGAATATATATGCGCAAGAACGGAATATATATGTGTAAGAACTGAATATATATGCGTAAGAACTGAGTTTATGGGTAAGAACTGAATATATATGCGTAAGAACTGAATATATATGTGTAAGAACGGAATATATATGCGTAAGAACGGAATATATATGTGTTAGAACTGAATATATATGTGTAAGGACGGAATATGTATGCGTAAGAATGGAATATATATGTGTAAGAACTGAATATATATGTGTAAGAACGGAATATATATCTGTAAGAACTGAATATATATGTGTAAGAACTGAATATTTATGTGTTAGAACTGAATATATATGTGTAAGAACTGAATATATATGTGTCCGAACTGAATATATATCCGTAAGAACTGAATATATATGCGTAAGAATGGAATATATATGCGTAAGATCGGAATATATATGCGTAAGAACTGAATATATAAGCGTAAGAACGGAATATATATGCGTAAGAACGGAATATATATGTGTAAGAACTGAATATATATGTGTAAGAACTGAATATATATGTGTAAGAACTGAATATATATGTGTAAGAACTGAATATATATCTGTAAGAACTGAATATATATGCGTAAGATCGGAATATATAATCGTAAGAACTGAATATATATGCGTAAGAACGGAATATATATGCGTAAGAACGGAATATATATGTGTAAGAACTGAATATATTCGTAAGAACTGAGTATATGCGTAAGAACTGAATATATATGCGTAAGAACTGAATATATATGTGTAAGAACTGAATATATATGTGTAAGATCTGAATATATATGTGTAAGTACTGAATATATAGGTGTAAGAACTGAATATATAAGTGTAATAACTGAATATATATGCGTAAGAACGGAATATATATGTGTAAGAACTGAATATATATGCGTAAGAACGGAATATATATGTGTGTGTAAGAACTGAATATATATGTGTACGAACTGAATATATATGCGTAAGAACTGAATATATATGCGTAAGAATGGAATATATATGCGTAAGAACGGAATATATATGCGTAAGATCGGAATATATATGCTTAAGAACGGAATATATATGCGTAAGAACTGAATATATATGTGTAAGAACTGAATATATTCGTAAGAATGGAATATATATGCGTAAGAACGGAATATATATGCGTAAGAACGGAATATATATGTGTAAGAACTGAATATATATGTGTAAGGACGGAATATATATGCGTAAGAATGGAATATATATGTGTAAGAACTGAATATATATGTGTAAGAATGGAATATATATGTGTAAGAACTGAATATATATGTGTTAGAACTGAATATATATGTGTAAGAACTGAATATATATGTGTAAGAACTGAATATATATACGTAAGAATGGAATATATATGCGTAAGAACGGAATATATATGCGTAAGAACGGAATATATATGCGTAAGAACGGAATATATATGTGTAAGAACTGAATATATATGTGTAAGGACGGAATATATATGCGTAAGAATGGAATATATATGTGTAAGAACTGAATATATATGTGTAAGAACGGAATATATATCTGTAAAAACTGAATATATATGTGTAAGAACTGAATATATATGCGTAAGAATGGAATATATATGTGTAAGAACTGAATATATATGTGTAAGAACGGAATATATATCTGTAAAAACTGAATATATATGTGTAAGAACTGAATATATATGTGTTAGAACTGAATATATATGTGTAAGAACTGAATATATGTGTAAGAACTGAATATATATGCGTAAGAACTGAATATATATGTGTAAGAACTGAATATATATGTGTAAGAACTGAATATATATGTGTAAGAACTGAATATATATGTGTAAGATCTGAATATATATGCGTAAGAACGGAATATATATGTGTAAGAACTGAATATATATGCGTAAGAACGGAATATATATGTGTAAGAACTGAATATATATGTGTACGAACTGAATATATATGCGTAAGAACTGTATATATATGCGTAAGAATGGAATATATATGCGTAAGAACGGAATATATATGCGTAAGATCGGAATATATATGCGTAAGAATGGAATATATATGCGTAAGAACTGAATATATATGTGTAAGAACTGAATATATATGCGTAAGAACTGAATATATATGCGTAAGAATGGAATATATATGCGTAAGAACGGAATATATATGCGTAAGATCGGAATATATATGCGTAAGAATGGAATATATATGCGTAAGAACGGAATATATATGCGTAAGAACTGAATATATATGTGTAAGAACTGAATATATATGTGTAAGGACGGAATATATATGCGTAAGAACTGAATATATATGTGTAAGAACTGAATATATATGTGTAAGAACTGAATATATATGCGTAAGAACGGAATATATATGCGTAAGAACGGAATATATATGTGTAAGAACTGAATATATATGTGTAAGGACGGAATATATATGCGTAAGAATGGAATATATATGTGTAAGAACTGAATATATATGTGTAAGAACGGAATATATATCTGTAAGAACTGAATATATATGTGTAAGAACTGAATATATATGTGTTAGAACTGAATATGTTTAAGAACTGAATATATATGCGTAAGAATGGAATATATATGCGTAAGAACGGAATATATATGCGTAAGAACGGAATATATATGCGTAAGAACGGAATATATATGCGTAAGAACGGAATATATATGTGTAAGAACTGAATATATATGTGTAAGGACGGAATATATATGCGTAAGAATGGAATATATATGTGTAAGAACTTAATATATATGTGTAAGAACGGAATATATATCTGTAATAACTGAATATATATGTGTAAGAACTGAATATATATGTGTTAGAACTGAATATATATGTGTAAGAACTGAATATATATGCGTAAGATCGGAATATATATGCGTAAGAACGGAATATATATGTGTAACAACTGAATATATATGAGTAAGAACTGAATATATATATTCGTAAGCTGAATATATATGTGTAAAAACTGAATATATATGCTTAAGATCGGAATATATATGCGTAAGAACGGAATATATATGCGTAAGAACGGAATATATATGCGTAAGAACGGAATATAATTGTAAGAACTGAAGATATATGTGTAAGAACTGAATATATAAGTGTAAAAACTGAATATATATCTGTAAGAACTGAATATATATGTGTAAGAACTGAATATATATGCGTAAGAACGGAATATATATGCCTAAGAACTGAATATATATGCGTAAGAACGGAATATATATGCGTAAGAACGGAATATATATGCGTAAGACCGGAATTTATATGCGTAAGAACGGAATATATATGCGTAAGAACGGAATATATATGCGTAAGATCCTAATATATATGCGTAAGAACGGAATATATATGCGTAAGAATGGAATATATATGTGTAAGTAATAAATATATATGTGTAAGAACTGAATATATATGTGTAAGAACTGAATATATATGTGTAAATACTGAATATATATGCGTAAGAACTGAATATATATGCGTAAGAACTGAATATATATGTGTAAGAACTGAATATATATGTGTAAGAACTGAATATATATGTGTAAGAACTGAATATATATGTGTAAGAACTGAATATATATCTGTAAGAACTGAATATATATGCGTAAGAACGGAATATATATGCGTAAGAACGGAATATATATGTGTAAGAACTGATTATATATGCGTAAGAACTGAGTATATGCGTAAGAACTGAATATATATGCGTAAGAACTGAATATATATGTGTAAGAACTGAATATATATGTGTAAGATCTGAATATATATGCGTAAGAACTGAATATATATGCGTAAGAACGGAATATATATGCGTAAGAACGGAATATATATGTGTAAAAACTGAATATATATGCGTAAGAACTGAGTATATGCGTAAAAACTGAATATATATGCGTAAGAACTGAATATATATGTGTAAGAACGGAATATATATGCGTAAGAACGGAATATATATGTGTAATAACTGAATATATATGTGTAAGGACGGAATATGTATGCGTAAGAATGGAATATATATGTGTAAGAACTGAATATATATGTGTAAGAACGGAATATATATCTGTAAGAACTGAATATATATGTGTAAGAACTGAATATATATGTGTTAGAACTGAATATATATGTGTAAGAACTGAATATATATGTGTACGAACTGAATATATATCCGTAAGAACTGAATATATATGCGTAAGAATGGAATATATATGCGTAAGATCGGAATATATATGCGTAAGAACGGAATATATATGCGTAAGAACGGAATATATATGTGTAAGAACTGAATATATATGTGTAAGGACGGAATATATATGCGTAAGAATGGAATATATATGTGTAAGAACTTAATATATATGTGTAAGAACGGAATATATATCTGTAATAACTGAATATATATGTGTAAGAACTGAATATATATGTGTTAGAACTGAATATATATGTGTAAGAACTGAATATATATGCGTAAGATCGGAATATATATGCGTAAGAACGGAATATATATGTGTAACAACTGAATATATATGAGTAAGAACTGAATATATATATTCGTAAGCTGAATATATATGTGTAAAAACTGAATATATATGCTTAAGATCGGAATATATATGCGTAAGAACGGAATATATATGCGTAAGAACGGAATATATATGCGTAAGAACGGAATATAATTGTAAGAACTGAAGATATATGTGTAAGAACTGAATATATAAGTGTAAAAACTGAATATATATCTGTAAGAACTGAATATATATGTGTAAGAACTGAATATATATGCGTAAGAACGGAATATATATGCCTAAGAACTGAATATATATGCGTAAGAACGGAATATATATGCGTAAGAACGGAATATATATGCGTAAGACCGGAATTTATATGCGTAAGAACGGAATATATATGCGTAAGAACGGAATATATATGCGTAAGATCCTAATATATATGCGTAAGAACGGAATATATATGCGTAAGAATGGAATATATATGTGTAAGTAATAAATATATATGTGTAAGAACTGAATATATATGTGTAAGAACTGAATATATATGTGTAAATACTGAATATATATGCGTAAGAACTGAATATATATGCGTAAGAACTGAATATATATGTGTAAGAACTGAATATATATGTGTAAGAACTGAATATATATGTGTAAGAACTGAATATATATGTGTAAGAACTGAATATATATCTGTAAGAACTGAATATATATGCGTAAGAACGGAATATATATGCGTAAGAACGGAATATATATGTGTAAGAACTGATTATATATGCGTAAGAACTGAGTATATGCGTAAGAACTGAATATATATGCGTAAGAACTGAATATATATGTGTAAGAACTGAATATATATGTGTAAGATCTGAATATATATGCGTAAGAACTGAATATATATGCGTAAGAACGGAATATATATGCGTAAGAACGGAATATATATGTGTAAAAACTGAATATATATGCGTAAGAACTGAGTATATGCGTAAAAACTGAATATATATGCGTAAGAACTGAATATATATGTGTAAGAACGGAATATATATGCGTAAGAACGGAATATATATGTGTAATAACTGAATATATATGTGTAAGGACGGAATATGTATGCGTAAGAATGGAATATATATGTGTAAGAACTGAATATATATGTGTAAGAACGGAATATATATCTGTAAGAACTGAATATATATGTGTAAGAACTGAATATATATGTGTTAGAACTGAATATATATGTGTAAGAACTGAATATATATGTGTACGAACTGAATATATATCCGTAAGAACTGAATATATATGCGTAAGAATGGAATATATATGCGTAAGATCGGAATATATATGCGTAAGAACTGAATATGTATGCGTAAGAACAGAATATATATGCGTAAGAACGGAATATATATGTGTAAGAACTGAATATATATGTGTAAGAACTGAATATATATGTGTAAGAACTGAATATATATGTGTAAGAACTGAATATATATCTGTAAGAACTGAATATATATGCGTACGAACGGAATATATATGCGTATGAACGGAATAATATGTGTAAGAACTGAATATATAAGCGTAAGAACTGAGTATATGCGTAAGAACTGAATATATATGCGTAAGAACTGAATATATATGTGTAAGAACTGAATATATATGTGTAAGATCTGAATATATATGTGTAAGAACGGAATATATATGCGTAAGAACGGAATATATATGTGTAAGAACTGAATATATATGTGTAAGAACTGAATATATATGTGTAAGAACTGAATATA
>JAWPHD010024954.1:0-17685 GCA_037043455.1 Cyrtodaria siliqua | reverse complement strand
ACCATCATTGGAATATGATACATATGCACCAGCACTGGAATATGAGACAGATGCACCAGCACTGAAAAATGATACAGATGCACCATCACTGGAATATGAGACAGATGCACCATCACTGGAATATGATACATATGCACCAGGGCTGGAATATGAGACAGATGCACCAGCACTGGAAAATGATACAGATGCACCATCACTGGAATATGAAACAGATGCATCATCACTGGAATATGATACAGATGCACTGGCACTGGAATAGGAGACATATGTACCATCACTGGAATATGATACAGATGCACTGGCACTGGGATATGAGACATATGCACCATCGCTGGAATATGATACAGATGCACTGGCACTGGAATATGAGACATATGCACCATCACTGGAATATGAGACAGATGCACCAGCACTGGAATATGAGACAGATGCACCATCACTGGAATATGATACAGATGCACTGGCACTGGAATATGAGACATATGCACCATCACTGGAATATGAGACAGATGCACCATCACTGGAATATGAGACACAGGCACTGGCACTGGAATATGATACAGATGCACCATCATTGGAATATGATACACAGGCACTGGCACTGGAGTATGATACAGATGCACCATCATTGGAATATGATACACATGCACCAGCACTGGAATATGAGACAGATGCATCAGCACTGGAATATGTGCATGAGGCACCATGAATAAAATATAAAAAATAGCAACAAATTAATTGCACTGCAAAAGTATTATCAAAACTTGATATTTGTCCGAAAACAATTAGTGTTTAGTTTCAGTACCATTTCATGTCAATTTTCAGACATCTGCTTCAGCCAAGCATATTTACGTTTACGATTTTCATACTTTTCAATCTGTAAATTTAAGATAGACACAATTCTTAATGTGGAAGAGTTGTGAGATCTTTTATTAAAAAGATAAAGAGGAGAGTATGAAAACTGATATATATATATGTGTGTGTATATAAACTTTATTTGTATTGGATATAATTACAGGTTTGTTTGTGATACTGTTTGCATTTATAAATTGCAGGTAAAATATGTGCATGGGATGAATAGTTAGTGAATAACATGCCTTTACTTTTAAATTTTTAAATTTTCACCGGTGAAGATATAGTATTTCTCAGTGATTCAGATATTTTCACAATTGAAGATATAGTATTTGTAAGTGATTAAGATCATACAAAGTGCTTAACGATCAAGACTGTGCAAATAACAAAACATATGTATGCAGCAAAGGCATAATACCATTATTTTTAAAGAACTACCAGTTAAGCTCTATATTAACCAAAGGAAGTGACTCTCAGCAAGACATTATTTAAATTTTGAGAAAGGAATTTAATATTTGTGTGAATTAGTTATGTAGCTTAGGATACAAGATAATGCAAAGTATAATGGATATATCAAAATTTATAATGATAAAATAAAGAAATTAAATAAATCAGGGTGGCCACAGAAATCCAAATATGAAATTCCCTGATAACTCCCTGATTTTTCCTTGACTGAAAGGTGATTTTCCCTGATCTTTTCACGGAGTATATAGCTCAAATACAGCTGTATACGTATGGCCTCCAACCTCCCCTTATAGCCATACCTTCACCACCATTAAGCCAAACACATTCTTTACTCATATCTTTCGAGTTTTACAGGTTTTAAATTGCTTTATTAATATATTGCTTACAGTTTGAAGAAATACAGCTTTTTAATAAAGTCAGGAAGAGAAGCTACCAGTAGCCAAGATTTGTTCTCTCCAATCTTTGTAAAATTCCCTGATTTTTTTGCAAATTTTCAAATTCCCTGATTTTTCCCTGCAGGGAATTTTTTTCCACCCTTTTCCCTGTTTTCCAGAGTCTGTGGCCACCCTGTAAATGTATGCAGAAAATCAAAAGAAATAAAAATAAAATCCTCCTCTTAATATTTAGTATCATTTAAGAACTATTATAAAGCAGCTGACCTTAAAAACGAAATATTTGCCAAACTTGTCCTGTCCCAGGCCTCTTCCCCTTCAAAAAAATAACTTTCTAAATCTGAATTCTTTAAAACCGCAGTGACACCCATAACAATCCTGTTGGAATTCATTACAAGCCTGACTTGCTGCACAGTACATAGTATACTCTTTATTCAAATATTTTGTAATTCCTTTACGAATATCAGCGATTTTTTTCACCTTTTGGGAATGTTACTTTCAATTCCTTTCAATTTGGAATTTTTTAAACCAGAATTGGGTGAAAAACTTGCAATTGGGCATGGGTCCGTGTGCGTATAAGCGTTTATTTATCCTCGCTGTATTGCACTTAGCATTTTAGTGAGCAGACCTAGGTTTAAAGTCTCATCCGAAGGACTGGTAAGGTAGGAAATACTTTTTTGAAAATATTTCGATAATTAACCCAAATTCGGTCCTGGCTGGGATTGAACGCACTATCTCTGGGTTATTAAGCTGCGATGCTAACCATTACACCACGGCGCTACCTTTTATCGGTACCACTTATATAAGGAACAAAACAACGCTGGAATATTGTTGGTCAAATGGTAGGAGAGTTGCCTATAAATACATTTGGGTTTTCCCAAATCTCTGAATCATCTGTTGCTTATGTGTATTATTAGATCCACTGATAGTAATTTAATTCAACCATAATGTCAAATTATTTGTATTTCCTGTACAATACACCCTGATTCGTTATAAATGTAAAATGAACAGTTTGTCTCTGTCACAATGTATAGATGTTTACCTTTCTCTGTATTTCTTCAGGTGTTAATTGTTTAAATGGGTCACCATCACCAAAATTTTCTTCCTCCTCCTCATCTTCCTTCTCTATTCCCAGTCTCTTCCTCTCCTCTTCTTCTTTCAGTTGTCTGAATTATCAAAGCATGTAATGAAATACGCATACATGTGATAAGAAGAGCACCACAAACGTTACATAATACGTCTATCAAAAGTTTAATTATTAATTATTATTATGTTTTTAAAGAAAAATGTAAGTAAATGTACATAAACTAACTACATGTTTGTCGAATAAACAAGAAATGTCAGACAATCACATGAATGGCCTCAGATGGACGTTATAAAGGGCTCAAATGTAAATAAAAAAGAATGTCTGAGTCTAATGATGTCCCTGGATGGACCTTAGTAGTAGGTAGTGATGTACCGATTCATCGATTGTAACTGATCATCGGTTACTTAAACAATCGGTTACTTAGGCATCCGATTACGATGATCGGTTATGAAAAGTCTATAATCGATCATCGGTAAGATTTATGTTAAAAACAGAAATAAACCTAATTATCCATAGGGGAAATTAAATTTGAATATCATGGGGTGGGTGTGGGAGGGAGCTACCCTTTGGGTGACCAATATTTTTAGGGATCATAATTTGTTTAGACCTCATTTTGCAGCTTAACTGGTATTTTTAAGGGGTCGAAGGATAGAGGGTCAATTAAGGAGTAGGGAAAAATAAGATTTTAGAATTAAGGGATAGGGGGAATATGCTCTTAAATGCCCTGTGTAAGACGTGAAGGTCTGACTTTTGAACCATGTTTTTTTATTCACAACCTAAAACAGATAAAGGGACAAATATCCGGAATTTTTAGCTTTTAAAACACAAAACTATTAGTTGACAACTATTACTGAATATTTACTAAATAAAAACAAGATTGTTTGACAAAATTCAATAGCGTTAAAAAAAGAAGAAAAGAAGTGCCGCTTCGTGGCATTGAACTCATAGCCCACACTAAAATTACACTCGCGGGTAATAACAGTTGAGGGGCGTCCGTGGCCGAGTGGTTAACGTCTCTGATATGAAATCACTTGCCCCTCACCGCTGTAGGTTCGATCCCTCAGGGGCCTAGGAATCTTTATGTGAGGAAGCTTATCCAGCTGGCTTGCGAAACGTCGTTGGTTCTACCCAGGAGCCCGCCCGTGCATGAAAATTGCCCGGAGGGGCACCTGGGGTCTTCCTCCACCAATGGAAGCTGGAAAGTCGCCATATGACCTTAGCTGTTGGTGCGACTATAAAATCCAATTCAATCAATCAATAACAGTTGATCGAGCTCCCAACTGAGCTAAACGGGCCACACGTATTATGCAAGACATAATATATAGAAAACCTAATGCGCTAATGGATGTCACTGGATCAGTAGGAAATGTAAGTATTGCGGTCCCGCATTATTTAAATCAATATATAAAACTTCCTTTTTTCAAACTCACGAATGTATTACTACAGACTTTTTAGGTCTATGCTCATATTTTCATGTATACATTTCACTGAATAAAAATCAGACAGTTATTTGGTTAAATATCTGCTTACTTATGGACAGTGTCCCTTTAAGATCACAGTAAAGGAATGTCTTTAACAATCACAGAAGTCTCTTTTTTTCTCAGCAAAATGAAATATTACACTTGTCATGTCAAAATATTTCCTTTGGACAATCAATTATTGGCAAGTAAGAGACTATAAGAATCTTACATGAGTATCATGTGAAGATAGGAATCCAACAAGAGGTATAACTGTTTTTATCGGAATCCAGGCTCTGCCATGGTTCCAATTAAAACAGTTACACCGAGTGTTGGAATTTCCCTATCTGAACCGGATACCCATGATTGATTCTTTTTCTTGCATATCATTAACATTCTACACTTTGACGTTGCCATCTACTAACGTTTTGCATGTTTATTTACACAATGACGTCATGCAGCTGTCATTGTTGATATCAGAGCTTTATCTATGACTTTTATCTTCCCCCATGTGTAAGATCAGGCTTTCCATCACCCACGTAAAACGCGGATATCCGTATCCGGTATGTAAGAACATCTAACATACCTTTCTTCTTTAATCTTCCTCACTCTCTCCTTCCTCTCTTCCCTCTCCTTTTGTTGTTTGGCCTCCATCACCTCCATATCCTTGTCGACCCGCTCCTTCAGCTTGTCGTACACTTGGTCCAGCATACTGCAGAGCCACGTCATCCCGTTCTTGATGGTCACATCCATCTTCTTTCCCGTACCTTTGATGGCAGAACACAACTCCTGGAATGAAAAACACAGGTAAATATGAAAAATATGCAAATAAAAGTACTTTTCTATTGTTTTTAATTATAAACAACATGAACTGTTTAGGTATTATTTATTATAAATTTTATTTGAATAATAGAAACTTGTTTAAAGCCTACTAACGATAAGGTACACATGTCACTTACATAAATTGCAAATCCAAACTGTATAAGTACAATATAAACGCTGTAACCATAACCCTTACTGTTATCCTTACCAAAGCATCGAATTAGGAGTTTCCAACTATTAGCTCATTTTAAAGCATTTTTTTACTGTTTTTTAAGTACCCGTAACCTCAGCACATGGCTAGAGTATGGAAGAAAGTTTTGTGGTAAAATTTGGCAGTTTAGTTTCTCTAAATAAAGTCAAAGTACTGGGAAAGATTTTTCTCGGCTATCAGACATCATCTCTTTACACGATCTTTTTGACATTTTTCTTATTTGGCTAACCTCCAAGCAGCAACAATGAATGTCAAAACATTAAAAAGCTGCATTGAAGGCCAATTTCTTGCACTAGTACAGCATTGGTTAGACATTGTTGTCTCAGTACAGCTAATGAGATAAACAACATGTGTGGTGAAGTCATATATAAACCTCTGGTAAAAACCTTCACATTTTTTATTATATACTTTTCAGTGAAATAGTGGATTTCATGATTAAAATAGAACCTTATATTTTCATTGTTTATATTTTCGTTGTTTTGGCGCATTATGTTTTTTCTGCATAAGTTTCAAGGTTGTGAGTATATAATAAATAGAATATTCGTTGGTTTGTCATGAATATAGGATTTAGTTTCATCTTGAAGTGAAGAAACTCGCATATTTTCACTCGTGCTTAAAGCACTCTCGATGTAAATCCTATATTCACTCCAAACAAACAAATATCCTCTATTTATAGAATTTTAAATCAGTTAAAACAACTGGGTTCATTATGATGCTATTTTAGGGGAGATATTATAGAATCTATACTGTAAGCGTGCAAGAAAGGGATATTCAACATTGATCCATAATGACATATTATGTAAAAAATTATGTATTAAGCCAGAGCCACTAAATCAGTAAAGTGCCAGACCTAAACCACCGAGTTACTGAGGCAGCTAGGTTAATGTGTCTGATAGATGTGATGTAGTCACAAGCTCACCATTCTACAAGGGCACTTGTTCTCGTTGACGAGATCCTCCAGGCTCAGTCCCTCCATTACCTCTACTTCATCCATGTTGTTGGGTAGATCCTGCTTGTTCGCCAACCTGTCAATACATACAACACACATTATTTCCATGCTAATGATAAAGGGGAGATCTTGAATCTACCTCAACACTGATTATTCCAGAATGAAGTAATTCTTAATGTTTCAACTGTCCCTATTAAGTACTATAATTAAAAAGTTTCATGAAAATAGGTCAAGGCCATATAGAGTTATGATGATATGTTGACGATTTTTTTCATTCAATGTCGAGTTTCAGCTCACTATGACCTGTATCATTAACCTAATTATCATAAAATCAGTAGACATATGATTAACCTAGACCACAGTTTCTTGAACATACACAATCTCATAATATCAGCAACTTTATCAGAAATTTAAAGATTTTTCAATGTCAATGTGACAATGACATTTGACCTAGAAACACCAAACTGAAAAGGACATGTTACAGGAAGATCAGTCCAGTTAGATTTTAAGATAATAACAACTTCAACTTCCCTTGATAAACATGTTTAAGTGTTTATGTCTAGTTTAATTTGACTGTGACCTTGACCTACTGAATCCAAACTCAATCTGTGTTATCCCAATACAAACATTATACAAATTTTCATGAAAATCTGTCAAGAACTTAAGATAACAAGAACTTGGTTTGTTAATTGAACTTCACCATGCTAAACGGTGGTAAAATTAGCCACTTTCAGGTAACATTTTTTTAAGTTCACTGTGACAATAACCTTTGACCTACTGATTCCAAATATACAGTCAAAGCTCTAACCTTAAACAGTTACGTTTTTCATAACCTGTGACTGTTATTAAAAAAACAACCAAAACTGGGATAGTAACCAGAAGCAGTTACTACCACAAAATCATTCAAGTTTAGATGCGTTCTATCTTCTGTACAGGAATTTTCCCTGTATATATATAATTTTCTCCAGGTAGGGTGATTATTCAACTTTACAACCATGAAATAAAATTCTATGCGCATTGATGAAAATCCAATGCGCAAAGCCTCTCAAGTTACCTACTGTTATGCAATAAAATTCATTAAAAATCATTTTGTAGGCACCAACATGACAATTAGTGAACAACAGCTAATTGGATCTTGATGAAGATGTATTTATCCTTAATAATAAGTATTCAGACATAAATAAACACAGCACATTTGGTAACTATTTAGATTTATTAGCAAATGATCTTGGTAACTTATTTAGGTTACAAATGGTTATCAGGGAAAAGTATCTGCTACTCTAAACCAAAGGGAGATAATAATTTGGCATTTTAATAACTTCCAGCAGTTATAAAACGTGTAACTGTTTAAGGTTAGGGCTCTGACTGATATATGTATGACCAATGAACTATGACCCTTATCATTTAACTTAATTATCATAAAATCAGTAGACATATGATTAACCTAGACCACAGTTTCTTTAACATACACAATCTCATAATATCAGCAAATTTATCAGAAATTTAACGATTTTTCAAGTTTCATAAAAATCTGTCATAAGAAGAACTTCACCATGTTAAACGGTGGTGAATGTAGCCACTTTCAAGGTAACATTTGTTTAAGTTCACTGTGACCTTAACCTTTCAACTACTGATTCCAAATATATGTATGACCAATGATAAAACAATAATGAATGAAGTTTTATGAAGATTGATCTACAGAATTTAGAAATAACAACCTTCAATATAAATCTAGCCAGATGCCTACTCTGTGGGTACAGCATAAGCTCTTATACCCTTCAAATACATGTAGATGAGCTATTAAATGAAAAACATCGAGTAAAACTACATGTACCGGTAGTTTACAATATTTGCATACATTTCTTTACATTTATTTTTCCAATTACTGTCCCAATATAACCTAATATGATGTGTTAGGGACGTAAAACCCAATTTCATTTTTAATTTCGAATTACTTTCAGAAGATTTAAAGAAAATATTTTTAACAAATACATGGCAATTGAACTTTTTCATTACATTTAAGTAGCTCCTTTCTAATTCATCGAAATTTACTATGCATGAGGTGTTAAAAGATCACATGCCTAGAAAAGTCTAATAACATTATTTTAGTGTAATATATAACAGCTAAACTTATCGACACAGTTGACAAACACCTAAAATATGCCCGCTAGGCTACACTGAGGACTGCCTCGGTAGAGGTAGGCATAATATCAATTAAAATCGCTAAAATAGACTTGAATATATTTCTCTAACTTAAAGGTGACAATCTGGACTGAGAATGCACTAACATGCAGGAAATCACATGTAGAAATCAACAGTTCTCCAGCTAGGGTACATGTCCTCAGACCCGCTAGGAAAGGATTTACCTCGGTTAAGGCTATGGGCCTGTATAACAATATTTTATAACACAAAAGGTCAATCTATTCGCCTGTATACTGACAAAAAGTAAGCACTCCCTGATCTTTCATTAAACATTTATGTCATAGATGTTACAGACATGATGTCAAACCTTTACTTTTAAAGCAATGATGAATCACATTTATGTAAAGTTTGTGAAATACAATGTTTATCATCTGCTTTTCAAGTAACATAATGCCAGTACTTAGATATCTCCGCCCAATTGTTGATGTCGGAGAATACTGACAATAGGTTATATTATAATACAGTTGCACGTGCTTTATAAGACAGTTGCACGTGCTATTGTTTGTCAGAGGTATCTTATTGGTGTGACTGGTTGACAGGAACATGGATTGACAACTGGCATTAGTACTATTCCATTAAAATATACATGGGACCCCAGGAAGGCACACCCACTCATAGATGCAATTTAACTGAGCTGAAAGAACTAAATTTCGGAAAAGATGGTTCACCCACAGATGTTCCCGGAGTCCTAAGTACGTTTTAATGGAATAGTCTATGTTAATTGATAGTTCTTTCATATGTTTTGTTACATGGTTTCTCTTCTGTGACAAGCAATATTATTCTATTTTGGGTCAGTAGATTGCATAGATGGTCATTAAAACAATATGGACTACAATTCCGATTCAAAGTTTAAACCATTCGCAAATAGTTCTTTAAGGCGTTAGTAAACAAGAGGTCAATGACCTTGAAGCTCTACTGATAGGTTGTTGATAGCTAGATCAGCATTCCTGTGAAGTTTCATGAAAAAATCCGTCAAGTAGTTTCAGAGGAGTAGTCGCTACAAGTTTTCATTATATAACTCTATGTAAACAAAGATGGATGCTGGCGGCCATGTTTAAGGTCAAATCAAAATAATTTTTGACAAGGATCAACATCATATCACTTTGATCATTTTAGAAAAAGTCCCATATCAATATCACTTATAATTTTCAAGAAGTAGTCGCTACAAACTTGTATATTGAAAATCTATTTTTAGCCATGGTGACCATCTTGAATTTCCGGCCGACCCGAAATTTTGCTAGGATCAATTAGACATCAAGAGCAACATTCCTGTGAAGTTTCATGAAAATCCGTCGTGTAGTTACAGAGGAGTAGTCGCTACAAGTTTTTACTAGATAACACTATGTTAACAAAGATGGCCGCAGACAGCCATGTTTAACATCAAATCAAAACGTTTTTTGACAAGGACCAACATCATGTCATGCTGATCATTTTAGAAAAAGTCCCATATCAATATCACTTATAGTTTTCAAAAAAGTAGTCGTTACAAACTTGTTTTTTGGAAATTTATTTTTAGCCGTGGCGGCCATCTTGAATTTCTGGCCAACCTGAAGTTTTATTAGGATCAATTAGACATCAAGAGCAACATTCGTGTGAAGTTTCATGAAAATCTGTCAAGTAGTTTCAGAGGAGTAGTCGCTACAAGTTTTCATTATATAACTCTATGTATACAAAGATGGCCGCTGGCAGCCATGTTTAACGTTGAATCAAAATAATTTTTGACACAATATCATTTATAGTTTTGAAGAAGTTGTCGCTACAAACTTGTTTTTTGAAAATTTATTTTTAGCCGTGGCGGCCATCTTGAATTTCTGGCCGACCTGAAGTTTTGCTAGGATCAATAAGACATCAAGAGCAACATTCGTGTGAAGTTTCATGAAAATCTGTCAAGTAGTTTCAGAGGAGTAGTCGCTACAAGTTTTCATTATATAACTCTATGTAAACAAAGATGGCCGCTGGCAGTCATGTTTAACGTTGAATCAAAATAATTTTCGACAAGGATCAACATCATGTCATACTGATCATTTTAGGAAAAGACGAATATCAATATCACTTATAGTTTTGAAGAAGTAGTCGCTACAAACTTGTTTTTTGAAGATTTATTTTTAGCCGTGGCGGCCATCTTGAATTTCCGGCCGACCTGAAATTTTGCTAGGATCAATTAGACATCAAGAGCAACATTCCTGTAAAGTGTCATGAAAATCCGCCAAGTAGTTTCATGGAAATACGTCAAGTAGTTTCAGAGGAGTAGTCACTACAAGTTTTTACTAAATAACTCTATGTAAATAAAGATGGCCGCTGGCAGCCATGTTTAACATCGAATCAAAACGATTTTCGACAAGGACCAACATCATGTCATGCTGATCATTTTAGAAAAAGTCCCATATCAATATCACTTAGAGTTTTCAAGAAGTAGTCGCTACAAACTTGTTTTATAACAAGAGGTCAATGACCTTGAAGCTCTACTGATTGATTTTGATTTCAGGAAGTAGTCGCTACAGACTTGTTTTTTGAAAAATTATTTTTAGCAGTGGCGGCCATCTTGAATTTCCGGCCGACCTGAAATTTTGCTAGGATCAATTAGACGTCAAGAGCAACATTCCTGTGAAGTTTCATGAAAATCCGTCAAGTAGTTTCAGAGGAGTAGTCGCTACAAGTTTTCATTATATAACTCTATGTAAACAAAGATGGCCACTGGCAGCCATGTTTAACGTCAATCAAAATAATGTTTGACTATGATAACCATCATGTCATGCTGATCATTTTACAAAAAGTCCCATATCAATATCACTTATAGTTTTCAAGATGTAGTCGCTACAAACTTCTTTTTTAAAAATCTATTTTTAGCTGTGGCGGCCATCTTGAATTTCTGGCCGATCTGAAATTTTGCTAGGATCAATAAGACATTAAGAGCAACATTCCTGTAAAGTGTCATGAAAATCCGCCAAGTAGTTTCAAAGGAGTAGTCGCTACAAGTTTTTACTATATAACTCTATGTAAACAAAGATGGCCGCTGGCAGCAATGTTTAACATTGAATCAAAACAATTTTTGACAAGGACCAACATCATGTCATGCTGATCATTTTAGAAAAAGTCCCATATCAATATCACTTATAGTTTTCAAGAAGAAGTCACTACAAACTTGTATTTTGAAAATTTATTTTTAGTCGTGGCGGCCATCTTGAATTTCCGGCCGACCTAAAACTTTGCTAGGAGAAATTAGACATCAAAAGCAACATTTCTGTGAAGTTTCATGAAAATCCGTCAAGTAGTTTCAGAGGAGTAGTCGCTACAAGTTTTCATTATATAATTCTATGTAAACAAAGATGGCCGCTGGCAGCCATGTTTAACGTTGAATCAAAACGATTTTTGACAAGGACCAACATCATGTCATGCTGATCATTTTAGAAAAAGTCCTATATCAATATCACTTATAGTTTTCAAGAAGTAGTCGCTACAAACTTGTTTTTTAAAAACCTATTTTTAGATTTGGCAGCCATCTTGGATTTCACATCAACATGAATTTTTGCTAGGATCAACTAGACTTCATGGGCAACATTTCTGTAAAGTTTCATGAAATTCCATTCAGTAGTTTCAGAGGAGTTGTCGCTATAAAAAAAAAATTACGGACAGACAGACGGACAGACGGACGCCACACCACGGCATAAGCTCTGCTGATCTCTGATCAGTAGAGCTAAAAATCTATTTTTAGATTTGGCAGCCATCTTGGATTTCACATCAATATGAATTTTTGCTAGGATCAACTAGACTTCATGTGCAACATTTCTGTAAAGTTTCATGAAAATCCATTCAGTAGTTTCAGAGGAGTAGTCGCTACAAAAAAAGTTTACGGACAGACAGACAGACGACGGACACCGCACCACGGCATAAACTCTGCTGATCTCTGATCAGTAGAGCTAAAAACACAATTAAGTAAATTTAATAATGTTTTTAAACTGTACCGGTCATGACATGAACGTCATGACGTCAAACTGCGTGAACATCTCAATGACGTTGACGCTCCAATAAAATGGGTTAATTATCGGTATTTGCCTTAAAAAAGGTGCTCGATGCAATAAATCAGTTATTGGGTTTGTTACTGACCCCTTACAGAAATATGTGGGGTCAGTCAGATATATAGGGGTATTGCCTCGCCCCCTATAAATCTTACTGACCCCATATATTTCTGCAGGCAGGGTGTCAGTAACAAACCCAATAACTAATAATGGTCAACCATACAGGTTTTACTAAAGCCATTTCCTGGGCTAAGTAACAAAATACATGACGTACCAGGTTTACTAAATGCAACCTACATGTATGCTATAATATGCTAAACAATTTTTACCATTTGAAAATAATAAGAGATTCAACCTCCAAATTGAACTTTAAACTTTAAGGTTCAATAGTCAGTAGTTTACACATTGATTTAACAGTAAACTGAGACAATTAGTGCATTCAGCAATGCCTACGATCGTGAATAATGTAAATATTGATTGGGCAACAAAGCTGAACTATAACTTCACAAATCAAAAGATTGATTTTAGATATTCAAAATTTGAAATCTTCTGAAGTAAGGATCAAATCAATAAGTTTTCAGTGAATGTGTTTGAAGAGGGTTATTTACATCTACTAAGATTATTACTAGGACTTCCAAAAAAGAAGAAAAAAGATGCACCATCTTGGGAGTGTGTGGGGTGGAGAGGGGGCACACCTATAACATTAAAATGAAAGGTCTACATTATTATGCATTAAACGTTACTGTGGGTGGGTGTGCACCTAAAGGGGTGGGGTGGAAATCTGAGAAAATACTGTAAATAATATTGGCTTTTTAAACAGTAGCAAGTACACTTTAATAAGAAACTTGTAAGGAATTCAATTAACAGTTAAATGCACAACAAATAATTGAACAGAGATACATATTAAGGATTTATTGAACATTCATTGTCAATTGTATCCCTTTACGCTCTCTTATGACTTGTGTTTTTTAGGATCTATTTAATACTGAAATGCCAATATTTCTGTGTGTTTGTTGTTGACTGTCGTCTTTTCCTGTTTGATTTTTATATCTACTTTTAATGCATGGTTATTGCTTGTCTTACAGAAACATCTGGCAAAAGAAATTCTGTTTCAAATCTACCAGATGCTGTCAGTGACAAGACTCCAGTACACGGGTGGTAATCATTGGGACAAGCTCCAAACGGAGCCACATGTATACACAGAAATGTTCCAACGTACCTTCATAGCTGGTGACAATGGTGACCATGGTGACAATGGTGACAATGGTGACAACTTGTAAACAAAGGAGAGTGGGAATTTTAGTTTTTCATTTATTCTTAAAAAAAAAATCAGGCCTTATTTGAAAAATCAGGGAATGCTATTCCATGTAGTAATGTAAATACTTTGCTCACAAACCAAAGTTACTCCAGATTAATGCTTTATTTGAAGCCAGCGACTTTTCTCCTGTACAAGTAGACCACATTCTTCTACAGGAGAAAATTTGCTGGCTTCAAATAACGCATTAATCTGGAATAACTCCTGTTTGTGAGCAAAGTATTAACATTTCTAAGTGGTATAGCATTCAAATAAAGCCTGTTTTTTAGAATAAATGAAAAATCAAAAGTCACACTCACCTTTGTTTACAAGTTGTCACCATTGTCAACCGCTTGGAAGTTACATTGGAACACTTCTGCATATAGCTCCGTTTGGAGCTTGTCCTAATGACTACCAGCAGTACTGACAATAACTTCTGTTTTTTTTCAAAACTGATAAGCTAATAGTAATTACATATAAATTATATCCATGACTTTACAAAGTAGTCATTAAAGCATTATACTTACAACAACAATGGCTTCCCCCTGACTTGCTCATGGCCAAGTAATATTTTGAGGCTCTCTTTCACTTCATCCAACCGCTCCCTGGCCGTGGAGTCGATGACGTAAATCACTCCATAGATCTCGCTCAGGTAGTCTTTCCAGATGTCGCGTATCTTCTTCCCCCCACCAAGGTCATACAAGTTGATGTTGTAGTTTTGAAAACATATCTCCTCCTTGTTGAAACCAATTGTTGGTGCTGTCTCCAAAGGCTCTGGGATAGAAAGCAAGGAATTTAATTGTTAAATGATATCAGCATCATCAGTATATCAGCATTTAACATTATTTCATTGAAGGAAACCTCACATATGATATGTTTACACATGTATGAATTATTTTTGCAGGAACGGCTTTATTTGCTAATTGTCATAATATTGATGCATGCATGTAAACTTTGCATTTGCAACATCTCGTACACTGCCTCACAGCCTTACTCAAAAGTATATCGAAGATCACCATATTGGTTACGTTATACTAGCAGGACCTCATCAGATTCCCGTCAAAAAGGAATTTGCATTCAATCAAAGTTAAAGTTTTGCAATGTCATTTAGCCTATTTCTCCATCTAAAGTTTATTTACATGAAAACAGTGATAAAACCTTCATCTGTATTGTACATAACAAACATGCAACGCAAATCATACATCAACACGTGTGGCTAACGGCCATATTGTTTACATAGCAACCTGGATTCTTCATTTGTCTTCGCCACTCGCCATAGACGAAACCAAATTGCAAATGGCGAACCTTTTGTCAAGTGCTTTCGCCAATTTGACTCCAATGTTCTGACTGTTCATCTCAATTAAATGGAAGGAGAGACTGTGGTCTTATTCTACATTGGATGTAAACTTGAATTTCTACTTTGGATGGTACCACCGACATGGTACCACACAGGGGCGTAATTTACCAATGAACAGGAAAATTGAATTGGGTTTTACGGCGCGCAAACTAGTAGCACAAACACAGTTTATATAACATTACTCGTTTCTATTGATTCTAGAAATATATTTACAAAATAATCTTCATAATCAGATAAGAAAGTTATACAAATATTTAATCGGATTTTTTTTTATTAAATACTGCTAAAGTGGCTAAAAAGGCTTAGCCAAAAGTGGCTAAACAAAAATTCAGTTGGCTAAAGAAAATTGAGTTGGTTTAGCCAAACTGGCTAAACATTTTTTGGTCCAATGAAGAGCCCAGGCAACAGCTAAGTAACATTTCACTATTTTCTGAGCCGTTGCCGTTGCCGTTCGGCTAACAAAATGTCAAGATTTTAAATATACCGAAGCATCGATACACACATGAAGTGGGATCCCGAAAAATTACGGGATTGGCCGAGTTTTCACACTTTAAACTTTGCTGAATTTTGTACAAAGATCTTAAGACTTTTATTCTATGTGTGCATGACTGGGCAAAGTTTACACATTATAAACAGAAAAACAATTAACTGAAGTATAGGATAGAGGCTATGAAGAGAAATCTTCACCATTAAGTAGAGACCGACCACGGTTTCTTAATGGTGAAGATTTCTCTTCATAGACTCTATCCGGCTTCGTGTTTGCCATAGAATTATCGATAGTTTCTATATAGGTCTCGCTCTAAACCATGAAGAGCAATGGTAGTAAATTCTTCATGAATAAATGTAGTCAGTATTTGAAATTTTGAGCCATCTGATTGTTTTGATAAGTAGGGTAAACACTAATTCTTAATATACCATTCTATTTCATATAAAAAAACACACAAAAAAACATGAATAGTAATATTACATATGACATAACAGGGCCTTTTCTCTCCAAATTGGGAAGGGGTCCAGGTCTTTGATTTTGGGGAAATTAAGTGCGCTTTCCATAGAAACTGGGAAAAAGAGCATGTTTTTTAGCAATTTATGGCTGCACTTTCCGTTCGAACTGGGCAAAAGAGCATGATTTTAGCAATTTATGGGAACGTTTTTAATCGAAAACTGTCCTTAAAATGTACGAATGAGGTATACCGGTAATATCAGTAAATGAATTGAGCATTTATTTTAATATATACCAAATACTGGTATGTTAAGTCTGTACTCGCAGCATCCCGTTAGGCCATTACTTTTTCTACATAACTCATTATTATTAATTATAAGAATAGTTTAAAGCAAATTGTTTTTGCATATTATAATATTAATTTTCAATTATATTGCACCAATAATATATTTAAACAACGAAGAAAATGTGAAAAGGCAAACTTTTAAATTATTTAAGAGCACATAACGTAATGTAACATATCATTTACCGTGATGTTCATGATGTCACATCCGTTATACTTATTTATTACAATTAATTATTGTCATTCTATGATTAAATGTTGTACTTTGAGTCTAAGTTCCTAGTCTTAACAACAACTATTAATACATTGAGATGTTACTTTTAATTTTTGAAAAAAATTCAAGATTGTCATGTGCCCTTTTAAAAAATGTAATAAATAAAAAAACATCTGGTGTATATATAAGTTAACTTACCTCCCAACAATACCTTTGTAGTAGTTGTTTTACCAGCACTATCAAGTCCCAGAATGGCTAAAGTAACTGACCTATAATATATGTAAAATCAGGTGAAATGTAATGTACATTATTCTGTTTTTACCACCGCATTTGTCATACAGGTTTAGAATAAATGTTTAAACTAATAACACAATTAAATGTATTTTCATTATTTAGAGAAGACTAAGGCCAAATAAAATTATACCTGTGTTTACTGTAACATTGCTGAAAAAAATAGGGTAGGTAGGTAGGCATTTTATTTTATTTTTTTATTTTATTTTTTGGCGGAGTTAATTTAAGGTGGCGATGAGCTTTGATGAATGGGAAAATGTGGTATTTTAAAAACTACAATAGATAACAAATGAAATTGTGTATGTGTTATTGTTTCCCAAAAGGCATGGCAACAACTGGCTCTTTTCCCATCACTTGCAATTATTGCAAAGGGGTAAAATCGTTTAATTTATTTTTTGCAAGTCCGGAAGAGGTTCAGTTCCAACAGCAGGACAATGAGCACATGAGTCGGCCGTGATCGCGTGAACATAATTATTTAAAAAAAAAAAAAAAAAAAAAAAAAATCATTTTTTTTTTCAATAAAAAAAAAAGAGTCGGGGGTGTTTTCAGAGGGTCCAGGGGCGGATCCAGGATTTCAGCTTAGGGGGGGGCGTAATATTTTGGTCAATTTTCGGGTCCGTCTCTAGCCTCATAAAACGTTTGCGGTAGTGCATTTATAGGGTAAAAAAGTCCGTTTTCAAATAAAAGTATTTAACAATGTGTTAATTAAACCACTTATTAGCCATTATGCGAGCGAAAAAAAAAATTATACTGAGGATGTCCATCTAAATTGTTTGATGTTTTTTCTACAGTA